>CAUYON010019994.1:0-37500 GCA_963573935.1 Arctocebus calabarensis
TGCGCAGTATATTCCATCATATGGACCTATCGGTTCATTTGATAGGATATTTGAGTTTGTAGCATAGGGCAATTATGAATTCATCTGCTATAAACATTTGTGAGAGGATAAGTTCTCGTTTCTCTAGAGCCGTAGTTCTCAACCTTCCCAATGCCTCCTAATGCCGTGACCCTTTAATACAGTTCCTCATGTTGTGGTGACCCCCAACCATAAAATTATTTTTATTGGTACTTCATAACTGTAATTTTGCTACTGTTACGAATCGTAATATAAATATCTGATATACAGGATGTATTTTCATTGTTAGAAAGGGGTCACGACCCACAGGTTGAGAACTGCTTCTCTAGAATGAATACCCAGGAGTAAGGTTACTGGCTCATATGGTATGTTTCACCTTTTAAGATAATTGCTGAACTGTTTTTCAGGTAGCAGTGCCATTTTTCATTCTCATCAGCAGCACACGAGAGTTCCAGTTACTCGTCATTCTCATTGGCACTTGGTGTTGGTACTTTTTATTTTAGCCATTTTAGTAGATATGAAATGATATCTCGTCATGGTTTTAATTTGCATTTCCCTGATGACTAGTGATGTTGAACATTCTTTCTTATTTACACCTCATATCCTCTTTGATGAAGCGTCCCAAGTTTTCCCCCATTTTTTCTTTGGATTGTTTGTTTCACTGTTGAATTTTGAGAGTATTTTGTGTATTCTAGTTGTAAGTCCTTTAGTGATTTGCAAATATTTTCTCCCAGCCTGTGGCTTGTTTTTTATTCTCTTGGTAGTATCTTTCACAGAACAAATCATTTAGATTTCGATCAAGTCCAATTTATTGATTTTTCTCTTTTCTAGATTGTGCTTTTAGTGTAATGTCTAAGAATTCATGTTTTATATCTAGATTTATGATCCATTTTGAGTTAATTTTTGTATAGGGTATTACTCCTAGGGAAAGGTTCATTTGTTTCCTTTAGTCTATGTATGTCTAATTGTTTCAACACCACTTACTGAAAAAAACTGTCCGTCCTTCACGAATGGCTTTTCACACCTTTGTCAAAAACCTTCGAGCACACTCATGTGGGTCTTTTTTTTTTTTTTTTTTTTGCCAGGGCTGGGTTTGAACCCACCACCTCCGGTATATGGGGCCAGGGCCCTACTCCTTTGAGCCACAGGCGTCTTTTTCTAGGTTCTTGTTCTTTTCCTTTGATCTTTCTGTTTATCCCTTTGCCAGTCCCACAGTTTTGATTACTGTAGCTTTATAGTCTTATATGTGTGATCCCCCTAGTTTATTTTCAAAAATGTTTTCATTATTCTAGTCCTTTTTCTGTTCCATATAAAGTTTAGAGTCAGCTTTTTTTATCAACAAAGAAAATCATGCTAGGATTTTTATTGGAATTATGTTAAGTCTGTATCACTTTGGGAAGAATTGACATCGCTATTCATTGTTATGTCAAGTCTTCCAGTCTGTGAACACAATATATCTCTTCGTTTATTTAGGTCCTCATTTTTTTCATTGCATTTTATTGTTTTCAGGATACAAGTCTTCTGAATGTTTTGTTAGATTTATACCTAAAAAGTACATTCTGGGAGGAGCTATAGTTTTGTTTTAAATTTTGGTTTCCAATTGTATTCCCTAGTATATAGAAATGCAACTATATAATTTTTTTGTTCTGATATTTGTATAGTTCAGAAAGTTACAGGTAAATCATTTGGTTCTCAAAAGGTTCCTAAAAACCCATGAAATGTTAAAAAATAATCTGTATAATATGCAGCCTTAAAATTACTTTTGCTGCTGGGTGCAGTGGCTCATGCCTATAATCCTAGCACTTTGGGATGCTGAGATGGGAGGATAACTTTAGGCCAGGAGTTGGGGACCACTTGAGTAATATAGTGAGATCTCATCTCTAAAAAGGTTCTTTTTGTTTTTTTGTTTTTTTTCTTTTTGAGACAGACTCTCACTATATCACCCTACATCTCACAGCAACCTTAAACTCTTTGGCTTAAGCAATTCTCTTGGCTCAGCTTCACAAGTAGCTGGGACTACAGGTGCCCGCCACAATGCCCGGCTATTTTTTGTTGTTGTTGTTGCAGTTGTCCTTGTTGTTTAGCAGGCGCAGGCCAAATTCGAACCCACCTGCCTCAGTGTATGTGGCTGGTGCCCTAACCACTGAGCTATGAGTGTGGAGCCTAAAAAGTTTTTTTAAAAATGTATTTTATAAATCAATATTTAGTGGCTCAAATATTTGGCCACATAATATTGCCAATAATTAAAAAACACCAGCTTATGTAACTTAATGTCACTTATGTAAAAGTCATAGATTTTATATCCATGTCTATGTATGTTTATAAGCCTAGAGAGATTTCTACAAGGATATTTAACATGCAGCAAAAATCATATCTGAGTGGTGAAAGTTATAGGTGATTGTTTATGTTTTCTATATTGCTTTTCTCTATTCGAATATTTCACAAATAGGCATGTATTATTTTTTTCAAAACAAGCTGCTTAAAAAAGGAAAAATAAAACAGTGAAATTTAATATTATACTTACCAGCAAGTAAAGATAATGTACACGCCAGTCCTGTTTGGGAATTAGTTACCTGCATCCTAGAAATCTTGATTTTGCCCCAGGCAACCATTTACTCATTAGTGCTGCATTTGGAATATTTCTTCATTCCAGTATTTCTTTTTTATCGCATGCTTGTCTCTTTACCAGGCAAAGACAGCAGATATGAATGTTGACTGCATGGTGGTATCATCTGGGTAGGTTTTTAGAAAGAATATCTGATAACTTAGCCCACCCTGGCACACTAGATAACTTCTAGGGGTGGGACCAGGGCATCAGTATTTTTAAAAATTTACCAGGTAATTACTAAAACCTTCAAAAAATCCATGTGAATGAATTCTAATGTAATATAAAGAACCAATGAGTATTTTAACATGTGATTTGCATGAATTATATAAGAGAACATGAAATAACAGTTGTATATACTTTTACACTTATATCAAGTTGATCATATACTTAAGAAGGGAATTAAATTTCTAAAATAAAATGAGTTCTCCACGTGACCAAAATGATTTTATGAGAACAGCCCATTGCATCTTTTTAAGTTTTAAACTTTTTAAATGGGAATTTACCATCTTTATTAAGTCTTTGGATATATTGCTGACACTTGACAAATGGCATATAATTAGCATTGCTCAACTTTGTCTCGTCTCTGTTGTGGATATGATTGTATAAACGAAGGTGAGGAATATTTGTGTATAGAAATGTCATCTTCCCTGTATCTCTTCTAAGAGACCTGTATAATAATTGTATGATATTATCTGCTCTTGAGTATACTGAGGAATTAATAATCTTTCTAGCCTTTTAGTATAATTCTGAGATCATCAATTCTGTCACCACCCTCCCAGGCCTTGACTGTTGAAACCATAGTTTCTTTTGGACTAGCTCCAACTTCCAAACTGTGGGAAGTACCTAGTTTTGCACACTCTACCACTCCATGAACAGGATCTGAAAGTCAAAATGAGGCACTCCCTAGCTGCATTTCTCAGCATTCCTTGTAGGGATTGAGATATCAGAAATGAGATTCTATAAATTCTTCCATATCCAGGAATTTGAATAAAAATGTAGGACTATCCATCTTTTGGAATGTTTTGGCCTTCTTCAGGGTTCCTATGGGAACTTTGAAACTCTTGTGAACAAGTTTTACTTAGCTACCTGTCTATAGGAGTTGTCAGGAGGACTGAGACAAGCTGTCTGGACTTTGCTTTGGCTCTCATGTACCTGAAGTATTTTATGTGCCTTCAAGGAAGAGAAAAGTGATTTGAAAAGGAGAGGATTCTATGTATGTATTATGCTAACATGCATTGTATAGTACACAGTGCATTGCTGTTTTCAAGGCTTTTTCATTCAATAACTAGTATGTTCCTCACAGTATTCTGTATACCTCATAATACCCTCCAGTATTTCCCAACCTGGGATAACAGAAGCCCACAAGTCACCCATATTTGATATCTTGGTGTTGTATATATTCTTACATTGCATTTTCCTCTTTTCTTGCTCACTGCTTTAATTCAGTTCTTGGTCATCTCAATCTCAGCTTTTTAATTGATCTCCTGGTCTTGTTCTATTCCTATATCTATCTGTTTTCCACATCATTTCCAGGATTATCTTTCAAAAGAGGGTTAATAATGTCATCTTCCAGCTTAACAACCTTCCGTGATTGCTCATTTTTTACTGATTAAAATTATGTAGCATTGCATTGGGCCCCAAGCTATGCTTTCCACCTTCTCTATTCTCATTATACCACAATGGATAAGTTGGTATTCCTCAGAGATCTCATGTGCTTGCTAGTTCCATGCCTTCACTCCTGCCATCTCCTCTGTCTAGAACCACACCCCACCATTCATGATACTGCATTTTTTGAAATTCTTTTGCCTTCAGTGGCACAGTCTATGGAAAACCTTCTGTTCTCCAGGCACGATGTCTTACTTTCTCCTGCATGCTCCTATAACTCTTTGTACACACCTCTGTGATAGCACCTGCTGCCAAGTTGATTGGCTGTCTTCCCCACAGGCCATGGTCTCTTTGTGAACACAAGCTGTGCCATGTAGTGTTGTGTTTTGCTTCATGTCAGCTGAGCAAAGTGTAGCATCAGGGACGTTGCTGACACAGGATTTATTTATTTGAGCAAGGGAGGGATTTTTGGAACCTTCAGAAAAGCTGTGGGTGTAGCATTTATGTTTACTGGAATAGCCAAGTCATTATTCTCATTAATGACTCCACTGCCAGTAGACAGTATTTTCCAGACTGTCATATTTAATCTCTTTTGCTGTCTAAACTTCAGTCACCTTAGGAATCTCTAAGAAGTTAAACCTACTTTTGTATTATACACACATATATATACGCAGTGCATATTTTCCCCTTAAAAACATTCTTTGCATTTCTTGGTTGCTACTTGAACCAAAAGTGTAATATTGATCTTTTCTTTTACTTAATAACACTCTTCTTGCCCCCCTAGACCATAACCAGGTAACCGGCTGCTGCTTATTGGTATAGGTTCTCTTAAAACTGGGCAGTCATACCTTGTTCCTGTTAACCTCATAACTACATACCCAGACATATAGTTTTGAGACGCCTTTAGCACTGTTTATATATGCATGTGTGTATTTGTCTGTTTTTGTGTGCTTTTTCCCTATCCCTGGCTTATACAAATGCATTCTTGCAAAAGAGTTACAGGACCTACTTGGCTTTTGCTTCCTGTTGGAGAGCTGTTATTGCTTATATGCTGTGTGTTACTGGTGACATGTTCAGGAAAATCAGTGTAGGTAGGAAAGTGACTGGTAATAGAGTATCAAATCCAGACTGTATTTTCTGAGGAGAGAGCCTCAGAAAAGCTAATCATACCCAGCCTTCTTTTCCTAACACAATTAGAACTTCCTCCTTGTTCATACTTAACTGGCAGTTATGGTGCAACTAATGGAACATAAGGAAGATAGTTCAGCAGTGAAGGGCTCATTATAGAATTGTATGGCCTTGATTGCAGGGAACCTCTCTCTTCTGTTCACCTTTACAATGGCCATTTCCCATTTTAGAAGATAACTTGAATATGTGATACAGAATTAAATGTTGTTGGACGATAACAATGCAGTAGTATTTCGTTTCCATTCTGAAGGTGGTAGTAGAAACAACTCTGCAGGAATAAGCTACAGCAAGAGAATGGACTCTAGTTTAGATGGCATTTTTTATCAGATCATCACTAGCAGTTGATAGAACAGCTGTGCTTTTTTGCTGCCTTTCTTCCTTTTTCTTTAACAAGTAGAGTGAAGCGCAATTTGCAACACTTGGAACCTTGCAAAAGACAGCCAACCAAATAATATGCCAAAAAGAAATCATCTGAGTCACACACTGGGTAAAGCTTTGTCTGAGCAGCCTCTGAGTCCTTGGGCAGCAGTCTCTCCCCTTTTAAAATCCTACAACACCCTCTTCCCTCCCCCAAGGTTTCCCCAATGTTTCTATTGAAGGCAAGAGTCAGGAACATAGCTTTTGTGCTTGGCTTTAAAATTAAAGTTGTTTTATCATGTTAAGCTGCCAGGATTGTGTGGTCTTGACGCAAATCCTCTGAAACACCTATTATAATGCCATAGATTTAGCAGACACTCAGTTTTATTTGAAGTTACACTCACTAGAAGCATCTGAATTCCATTTCTGTATTTGTAAACATGTACATTGTAAAAGCAACTCATTTTTCTAAACTAATACTTTACCTGATTCTTTGGTAATCTTTAGAGTGATTTCATCAGAGAAGTCAAAATGTCTGATATCCATTATGACATTTGTTTTATAGGAAGAAGAGATGGGCTCTTCAGAAGAAACAAATTAGGTTTTGGTAATGTTAAAATGAATCAGTTGCATGTTTGGGAAGTTTAGGGAAACTTTTTGTTTGTTGAATTTATAATTAAGGCACTTAGGCTGTCTAATGAATCTGCTTCAAGCCAAATTTTGAGCTATATGAATGTTAACATACATGTTTATGAAAACAAACTCTGAGCAAGCCTTATTTCTTTTTCAGTTGTGGAGCTAAATGTCCATAGTAAAGATTATATAAAATGTCTACTTAAATTTTTATGTATATTTTTAAATAAAATTTGATTTATGCTCCAAGAGTTTTAAAAATTCAATACTGCTGGCTATGCTTTAAAAAAAAAATCTGATAATGCTAGTTGTACATACACTTTTTTTAAAGTCAGGAATCATTCCTTTTCTTCCAAAGTACACAATCAAAATAAGCAGTTTGAAGAGATGGATTTAAGACAGCAAAATTGTTGTATCTTCAGCTGTGTAAAAGAAATATTGTACCTTGGACCAGAAAACGTATATTAGCAATGGTTCGGTTAGTGACTGCAAAAGCAAAATAAATACTGTAGTGTAAAATATGGTTCCACGTGACAACATGTTTGGCTAGTACTGAACATCAGGATTTAGGGAGCTGTTAGCACTAAAATGTGCTTTGCTTTTTTGCATGAAAATACATTAATAATGACCTCTTACAGTACGTTTGTTTCTCATTAATATTAGGGAGAGGTCTGGTTAGATCTTGTTAATATTTGTTTTCTAAAAGAGGGCGTGGGGAAGGAGTATTTGTTGTAAACCTATTCCAAAAAAGTTGCCTTATTTTGCCTCTTTAAAGCTTTACTGCTTTTGCAGTGTTTTTGTAGAGTAAGGCTACATCATTGTTTATTTTATTTTGGATGTAGAAGAACATTGCTTTTTACTGTAAAATGGCAGTGTAATTAGTTAAAAGGTAAACTTTCATGCACAGGGATATTTTCTTCCCTGTGTTGGAGTTAATCTTTAAACAATCTTTGTATATTCAAGGAAAAAAACATACTGTTAAAGACCCCAGATTGCAAAAGCAGTGCCACTTCTTCTGAGAGCTTTGGGGCAATCCTCTGATGTGTAATTGCTTTTACATCAGTCACAAGAGAGAGACAAGAATGCGCTTTCCTTGAACTTAACAGTTTGGGCAATTTTCTATAATCCAGTAAATACAAATTGTAGCTTGATTATTCATCTACGTCTGTCAAGCAAATTTTAATGGATGAATGAATGAGTCAAATCTATGCATGGAAATACACAAATGTGCAAAATATGGGTCTAATTACCAGGCTGCTGAATTTACACAAGGTCAGGTAAACAAGGCACCAGTGTAATGATTATTAATTGTTAATAATGCCTTTGGGAAAACATTCACATTTTCCTTCTGAATACCTAACAGTTTGCCTTTCTAGTCATTTTAAACTCTGAAAATTTTAGCTGGTCTAAAAAACAAAACCATTTTTGCCTGACTTTTATCCTTTCCCTATAATTGCTTACTAATTTTTTTTTTTTTAGAATAAAAGGTAAAATGTAATACATTTTTCAGGACTCTATTGAAAATCACAGCTTAATATAATGGTGAGAGAATTGTGGGGGGTAGCATACTCACATAGCAGAATGAAATAGCTCTTATCTTTTGTCTTCATTGAAGAGATCATGCCCCCCCCAATCTTCTACCCTCTTTTCAAACCTAATCGACATTCTAAAACACAAAACCAAGGTGGTAATAAAGGAACGGAAATCAAAGCATGCTTTTTTCCACCTCTATTTACCATAGTAAGTCAACATTTGACTCTGTCTTGATATTCTATAAAATGAATGTTGGAAAAAGAATAATATCAATGAGTAGTTTCCGATTGAAATGCCCAAAGGCCGAAATAATTGAGGGAGTACTTGCCAAGGTTTTTCTTAGTTCAGTAACTCTTGATCACTGTGCAGTTTTGTAGCTGTGCTATCATTAAGGGCTCTCCATGTCTGGAAGGACACCCCCATCTCCCAGCTTTAATCCAAAAGTCATAAATTGTGGAACTAACATGTCGCCTGTGGGTCACCCAGGCGAAAACACTACATCTTGAGAAACCTATTTTTCTGCCACTGTGCTTTGAAAATCTTTTGAATATTTTGCATTAATGGTACTGCTGCAATCTCTTGCTGGGCTGTCTTCTCATCTTTACAGGCTCTATATTCAGAAGTTTTTAACCATAGTTAATCTAAACGTTCTCTCTGTTCAAGGCCTTACTCAATGTTATATTGAGTATACCTACCTTTATGCTTTTCCCCCCAAACATCTGTAAGTAGCACTCAGATCTCCCTTTCATTTTTGTTTCTCTGGAACTCTTTTTTTTTTCTTAATCATGGTTGCCCTTTATATGAGTTATAGTGAATTTGGACAATTTTTTGATGTTAGCTTTTTAAATAGCATCCTATTTGATATGTATATCACTCTAGAGCAGTATTTTACAAACTTTTTTATCTAACAGCCCACTTGAACCTACAGTTAAACTTCTGTGGCACCGTTAGATTATGTTGATCAAAAAAAGAATAAAGAGATAACATACTTACTGTGCTTTCAAAAATAATTTAATTAGTAATCTTTAAAACTTTTTGTGGCACTCCTAAGATCTTCTCATGTCACACCAGTTTGCTGCAGCACACTTGTTGAAAATCACTGCTCTAGGGCTTGGCACCTGTAGCTCAGCAGTTAGGGTGCTGACCACATGCACTGGGGCCAGTGGGTTCGAACCCAGCCAGAGCCTGTTAAACAAACAAATAAGCAAAAAATAAATAAATAGCCAGGCATTGTGGCAGGCACCTATATCCCAGCTACAAGGAAAGCTGAGGCAAGAGAATTACTTGAACCCAAGAATGTGAGGTTGCTGTGAGCTGTGACGCCACAGCACTCTACCAAAGGCAACATAGTGACACTCTGTCTCAAAAAAATAAATGAAAGAAAGAAAATCACTGTTCTGGACTAAACAACATGTACTATATACACACTCATGAGTGCTCTAGTGACTTAATTAAATCAACATAGAGTAATAGCCAACCTCTTTGTTCTGGCATTTGAGACATATAATCCAACCTTCCCTCCCCATAGACTCTCCCATTCAGCACCACTGTAAAATCATCATTCTTCCAGACAGACTTTGTTTTTTCAACTGCTGGGACTGTCCTCACCTACTTGCCATCTCTATTTGTTGAAATTCTCCTTAACTTTTAACACTCAACCTCATCTTTTTCTGGGCATCATAGCTATGATTTTTTTTTCTCTCTGAATCCCCAAAGAACTTTGAATGTATTACTTTTCTTCCTCAATTTCTGCAATATATTTTCTCATAGTCATATTATTTTATCTGGCAATAATTTTGTTCCCTATAATGACGTAGACTTTTGGACAGCAGGAGAAAGAAGAAAGACTAATTTCTTGAGCTGTCAAACCCTTTTGCTAAGCACCTTTTTACATACATGTTGTGTAACCCTGTGAAGTGTGTGGTATTTTTTTTTTTTCATTTTTATAGATAAGGATGCTGAATCTTGTACTAGAAACTCAGCCTGTGTTTAAAGGATAGTATGTTGTAGAGCTAGGATTTAAATTTGGGCCTCTCTGATTCAAAGCCCATAAACTTTTCAAAAAGTCTCCCCCACATAAGTGACAATTTATATCCCAGTCTATCAAGTTACTAGAAAGTTCAAAGAACAAAATAGATGTTCAGTAAAGGATTGAATTTATTTCTTTTCTTTTTTTTTTATTGTTTTTATTTTTTCAGACAGAGACTCAAGTTGTGGCCCTGGGTAGAGTGCTGTGGCATCACTGCTCACTGCGACCTCCAACTCTTGGGCTCAAGGGATTCTCCTGCCTCTGCCTCCCAAGTAGCTGGGACTACAGGCGTTCGCCACAATGCCTGGCTATGTTTTGGTTACAGCCATCATTATTGTTTGGCGGTCCTGGGCTGGATTTGAACCCACCAACTTAGGTGTATGTGGCTGTTGCCTTAGCCGCTTGAGCCACAGGCGACAAGCCAAAGGATTGAATTTCTGACTGGAAGTCTTTGACTTCATTTCTTTGACCCATCAGCTAATGGTAATGTGAATTAGCAGTAAAACCAAAGCCTTAGTTCGGGCCCTCTGTATTCTCAGGGGTAGCTAGTTCACAAAAGGTTGATAACTCTACTCCAATGTTAAGGCTGTTTACTTGAGACAAATTTTTGTTTGTCTGTTTTTAGGCTTTTCTCTTGTTGATCCCAACATTCACTGGTACTAATAAATGTCACACTACTTACTATTTGAGTTTCATTTCAAGAAGGTAAATATCATTGTAGTAGCATGAATAATTTATGCTCTGTCAAGGAACTGTTAAAACACTAGATATTTTAAAAGATGCATATTCTGAAGTTTGTCTGAAAACTACGCAATAATTTTTCCTCATTCATAGTGTTCACTCAAGGAGTAAACTTGGGCACCTACTAAAGAGCTTGATCTTATTGACTTCAATTTAGGACCTGGTGCTGTGTTGTAATTATGTTTATTTATAGATGAAAATTGGCATTTGATCTTTTATAGAAATTCGGCCATTGTACTTTAGGGGGCTGTTTATATTTTTTATTTAAATCAGGGAATTTTTTATGAGGTGTATTTATGCTCAAAGAATTAACAATTATAATGATTAAGAAGGAAGGTTGCCAATCTACTAATGAAAAGAATTTTGATTTGATGAGCACAGGCAGTATGACTGAGCTTTGGGGTGACAAAAAAAAGTATGTTTTAGGTATCTGAGGTTTCTTATCAAGTTCTGTGCATATTGATAAGTTCAGCCTATTTTGCAAACAGTTACTAATGCCATAATGCATTTTCTCATATCTTCCATCTGAATATTTTACTATTATTGATTGAAGATTCAATTGAGAAATGTGTTTAGAACCCTGCTTTCTGTGGTAATCACAGAAGTCAGTGGGAAGACAAGAAAATTGTATTGAAAGAAATTGTGTGCGTTGTGTTTTGTGTTTCAGCATAGATTATCTCTGCCAAAATAATAGCTGTCATTTTGTTCTTGTTATATTAGTGGCCTGTAGCTTACCAGTACTCCTTTGCCTTAGTTTTGCATCTGACCACTGGATTACCATCAGCAAGAAAGACCTTTTTAATTGAATGTCCAAATTTGAATGTTTCTAGTCCTAATACCATTGTAATTTTGATCCATTTCAAATTAGAGATCCCTAAGTTGCGACCTCTCACCTCAACACAATAGCCCTTTAACATTCAGAGACTTTGAAACTTCACTTCTGTTTAGAATTTCATATCATGCCCATCATGGGGGGAAAAGATGGAAAATGTATACGCTAAGCCTATAGGACTTCCTGTGGTGCTTATTAATCCTTTATGGATCATTTGAAATGTTTCTAGTTTATTTAAGCTTTGCTGCTTGTATCAGATTGTTCCTACAAAAAAAGAAAAAGTGATCATGCTTTGAATTTTTAAAAATGATCTCACTTTCAAGCAAAAGCACTTTTATGCTCCATTAAAGTTGAATTTGCCAAACTCTTACATCGCATTAACACAAGCTTTACTGGATAGATAAACGTGTTGTTCAAAGACTGACTTGAACTTTACCAAACTGCATATTAAGATTTTTATCTTTATACTTCTTATTTCTTAAATTATTTTAAAAATAGACTAGTAAAATAGACAAAATTTGCCCAAATGTACTATTTTAATGATGAAATTTTTTCATTTGATTTAAAATATTAATATAGCTCATGAAGTAATTGTTAGAATATGCAAGTAAAATAAACAAAATATTTTGAGAAATTAATTTTACATTTCTTCATACTCATTTTATATAGCATTAATATTTTAAAAACTTGATTTTATTTCTTAAGATTTAATAATAAAGATAAGTGATTTGATAATTTTGACAATTATAGTTTTTACTAATGTCTATCATGCATCTTCGAAGATTTAGTATTTTCTCGAAAATTTTAGTAGGTAAGCCAGTAAAATGATTCTTTTTTACCACCTTTTCAATTTAGTGGGTTTTTTCAATATACACAGGCTATCTTACTGTTTTCTATGGATGA
This sequence comes from Arctocebus calabarensis, assembly GCA_963573935.1. Taxonomy (NCBI): domain Eukaryota; kingdom Metazoa; phylum Chordata; class Mammalia; order Primates; family Lorisidae; genus Arctocebus; species Arctocebus calabarensis. The sequence goes on from CAUYON010019994.1 coordinate 12,448, forward strand.
TGATGTTACATTCCTTGTTTTTATTTATACTAAGATGCTTTTAGCTTGGAAATAATCTTCAACTGTGTATCCTTTTGACCTAGAGTTACTTGTACAGTTCCAGTCTCCTTTGTAACATGCTTCCTGGCTCCCAAACATAATTGTAAGGACTTAGTTTTTCCTTTTGAGTCTCATTGGCCTTGAAGTTTTAATTTAATGTGTTTGTTCTTCAAAAAGAATGTAAGCTAGTTTTCTATTTGAAATGTCTTTCTGTGTTTTTTAGTACATGAAACCTTTACAGTGTATGAGGTTTTATTTTATCAAAAAATACATACATATGCTTTTTAAGGCAGTAATTTACATCAACATTTATAGTGAACTTCAAAATATTTTAATGGCAACGAAAATATAATTTAATATCAAGCTAAATCTTTTTCAGCTTTCTGACATTTTAGTTTTTAGCCGTTGAGTCACTGGGGTTCTTAATAAGAAGAAAAAATGCATTTTCAGAAAATTACTTTTTTAAGGCAAACAACACACTGTACACAAAGAGGCAAAGGAGAAACTTATCTGCGTTGTGGAGGGAAATATCCAAACAATTTCATGAAATGTTTAGCAAGTTATTTTAATGTTACAGCTTTTTCATTTCTGAGAGACCAATAGTACCTTGTTAATAAGAAATTATATTAACAATGACTTTTGGTGTAAAAATCTGCACTGGGTTCATTTTTCACTAATTCACTTTATTCTTATCTGCTAGTGTTCCCATGACCTTTCAGAAATGTGTAGTCCATATTTTGTGGTATACAAAAACTGTCCCTTAGGTTGCACTGAATAACACAAAGTTGAATTATGAACATAATGGCATTTCTCCATGGCATTTCTAGTTCAAGCTTACTTTGAGTTCACTAAATTCCTAAGTGAAGTGTTTTTAATATTGTCCATATTAGGGAAAAGGTTAAATAATGCTGAACTTCTCTTTGTGGGTAAATGGGAAGAGTCATTTTGGTTGTTTAATAGAAGGTTGTGTTCCCATATTTTCATTTCTTGGCCAGAATTACAAGATGTGCTGGATTGTTCTGTAGCTTTCAGACAGGACTTACGTACTTCTAAAATATTTCATAACCTGCTTAGATAACAAGGGGATTCCTATATTATTGTACAATGGAACTAAAAATCACCCTGGAATAAAAAACGTTAGGCATGGAATTACTTCCCAAAATCATATACTTTGAGAAGCCTGAGGGGAGGCATGAGAGTAACAGGATCTTTTCATTCTCTGAAAACTCTTTATTTCCAGCCGAAAGCCTGATTAGCCACAACAAAGTGGGTGATGAGAATTTTTTTTAACTTCAAGTATAATTTTTCTAAAAATATCATTTCACTTGAGATTTACCTTTCATTAACCAACAAACCATATCTTTTGGTTATGTACACATATTCAGTATTTAATGCAGTCATCATTGAATTGTCTACTGTGAAGGGACATGGAGCAGGTATAGGGTTTTCCATTTTCCACATAATACCAATCACATCATAATCCATAAGTAATCCATCACTAGGCAATGGCTGCATAGCACTCTGATGAAAATGTTTTAAACATCCCTTAAAAGAAGAAAAGCCCAGAAATACTATGTTATATATTGGGAGAGAAGATGCGAGTGCATGTACGTGGGAATTACTTTTATTCACAAAAGTCTTTTAAGACAGTTTGGGATATTGTTCTTGCATGGTGTTCACAGGAAGGATGTTCACATAAAGGAGGTGGAATAGGTGTTGCTTGCAGTACCTATGGGAACACACCCAAAAGCTAATGGGGTGAAGGGCTAGCCCAAGGCATGAGACTAAGAAGAGAACCTTGAATTGCCTTCCTTTATATGCTTTCTGCAAGGGGGCCCAACAAAGGAAGGCTCAGGAGGGTTTTGGACTCTCCTAGGCTGCAGCATATTTGGACTTCTTTCACTTGAAGTCATGCCAAACCTCTTACACTCCAGGTTTCCCAGATAAAAAGAGTCATTCCCCAAATGATGTGATTGAAACTGTGTTTTAATATAGATCCAGCATGTTATTTTCCCTTAGTAAGCATTCAGTTTAATTACTTGAGAAAACTAATTCATACAGATAGGTGCAAAATACAACTCTGTTGGAGGGTTTTCACTTTAAGTCACTTTAAATATTATTTTGATAATGATGTTCCTGGTATGAGCAACCAGGATATAGGGGGCTAGATGAAGGATGAATTCTTTCTGCTTAGAGAAGCAGTTTGCCAGACACATGAATAGCTATGTCCTTAGCTCGGATACCTGTACCCATATATCTTTAGAATCATCAGTGTTTTAGTGACACTTTAAGTGTAGCAATAGAGGGTCTTTATTGTTTCATACTGATATGTAAAATAATATCTCAGGTATTTGACCACCTTGAAGCAGAAGGCTACTGTGTGCCAGGTTTGTGGCCAGTTTGCTTAGTATCTTGGTTCTATGCTCATCCCCCAAGAATTCATAAAATTTGTCCTGTTACAAGTGGCTTTCTTTCCTTGATGATAGTTTGAAGTCCAGCATGTGGAAATGTAAATCTCTCTGCTGGTTTGAGTGTTCACAGGGAAGAAGAGTTGATTAGGTAGACACTTCTGTGTTCTTAGTAAATTAATGCTCTACTCTTAACTCCATTGTCTGCTTTTCTGGAGGAACACTCAGTAACAGTACTTATGCTGCAAAGTCAAATTCTTCACTTTTATTATATAAAACATCAGATGAGGAACTAAGTAGAATCTTTTTCCAGCAGCATCTCCTGAGCCCCAGGGTGGAATCAGAAATAAGGCAATGGACTAGCAAATGGACAAGCATGCCTAAAATCATCTCAGAGTCTGCAGGAGACATGGTAGGCTTGCCATAGATGGATGAGACAGGGGCTAGTAAGATTCAGAACAAGGTGAAGAGACCTGGGGAGCTCAATTTTTCTTTGAACCTGTTTCAGTAACACATAAAAGCACCTAAGGTGGAAGGTACTTTCTTTAGGGATCCTTTTGTTATGCTTCTTGCAGTTTAGAAATTGTAAGCCTTATGAATATGTACTAAAATCCTTAGTAATCAAAGTATGCAGAAGGATATTTTGGGCAAAGAGGGGGGTAGCATAGTGGGCAATTGTGTGATTGTCAGGTGATATGATGATGATGATGATGACCACGTGTGTGTGCATGATGAAACCTCCATAGTTGACCACTTCCTTATGTTGACCTAATTTTCATAGACCAGATATGCACCACATCTACCTATGTTATCAGTACAGTAGCCCTAGTTCCTTACGTTGACCACTTCCATATATTGACCAGTCTGTTACAGTCCCTTGGTTAGTCAACTTATACCAGCTTTACTATATATACAGAAGGAGCCAAAAAATATATATACATTTTAAGATATGAAAAAACTGCATTAAAATTGTAATACTCTAGTCACATTTGACTTCTTCAATTATAAAAGACAAAAAATAACAAACATTGATACAATTTTAATACCAGTTTTTTCCTTTCTTAAAATGTATATACTTTTTTGGGCATCCTTTGTACATGTATACATGTAGATATGTTAACTTTTCATCTGTCATTCTAGCACTCTGCCTTAGCCTGGCTTCTATTAATATATGTCTTACAACTTGATAGAGTGTCCCATTTAGTTTCATGATTTATACTTATTAAACCTTATTTGTATAAATATTAGTAAATGCCTGCTTATCACAGCCACAATGGATTATTTGCTAAAACACAGGTGGCTGGAGAGTCTGATTCTAAGTATGAAGTGAAGCCATTGAATTTTCATCTCTAACAAATTCCTAGGTGATGCTATGGCTACTGATTTACGGACCACATTTTCAGAACCACTGCTCTGGACGTTACTGATACATGTTACTTAGACAGGAGCAATTGAATGAAAATAGTAATAACATGAAATCCTAACTTAACAATGGTAGAATAATAGAGATTTAGTTAAGAGGAAATACTTTTAGTGCTAGAAACATGTGTATATTTTGCTAAACTCACAAATAAGTCATGAAGACTTGCAGGGAACCCCATGTTCATTTCTTTAAAAAATTACATCATAGAGTTGGAGAATTTGGGCTGGGTGTAGTGTCTCACACCTGTAATCCTAGCACTCTGGGGGAGCCGAGGCAGGCGGATTGCCCTGAGCTCACAGTTTCAAGACCAGCCTGAGCAAAAGTGAGACCCTGTCTCGAAAAATAGCCCAGCGTTGTGGCAGGTGCCTGTAGTTCCAGCTACTCCGGAGACCGAGGCAAGAGAATCTCTTGAGGCCAAGAGTTGGAGGTTGCTGTGAGCTGTGATGCCATGGCACTCTACTGAGGGCAGCAAAGTGAGACTCTTGTCTCCAAGAAAAAAGAAAAGAATTGGAGAATATGTGTGGTTGAGCAGAACTTACAAACTTCTGGCTTGGCTCAATATTGTTATTTATGCAAGAAGAGACCGAGGCCCTCAAAATTGAAATCTATCCCATGTTAAGTTGTGTTTTCTAGAGAGAGACATAGGAGAATTGATTGAATAATAAGATTTAATATAAATAAGACTTAGGGAAAGGAGCTTTTAAGGAGCATAATTCCCCACATGTGAAAGGAGGTATCCTTAAACTAAATTCAGCCCCAAAGTTGATTTTAGGCACTTTGAGACAAATATCTCCACAGAATCTATAATGATTTTAATAACTTTTTCAGTTGCAGAGATACCTGCATGGCTTAGTTTTGGGGTTCAAAGCCCTAACTTCTTGGGAAATCTGCTAGAGTAGGGCCAGTGGAAACATTGATATATACCATGTTTTGAAAATATTAGACATTGTAATTAGCCAAGAAGAAGAAATATATAAAAATTGGAAGGAAAAGGTAATTATCATTATAAACCTGTAAGACTCAATGAAGTCAACCAAAACTGTCACAGACAAAAAGAATTTAATAAGGTTACTAGTTATATTATTAAAAAATTAGTAGATTTGGGCTATACACACAACAACAAAATACATAGTGAAAGAACTAAATCCCATTTGCAATAACAGCTAAAAAGATGAAATGCTTAGAAATAAACTTTGCAAGAAAAGCACTGTTTGTATATGAAAAAAACTTTGCCAAGGGACCTAGATAAATTGAGTAAATGGAAAAGTATATATTCTGAGTAGGACTGCTCAAAATTTCAGGATTATCAGTTCTCTTAAGTTTATTCATACATTTAAAGCCTCCTCAATTAAAAAGAAATCACAGGAAAATTCTGACAAAGAGCATGACTTACCAGCTTTCACAGTTTTTAGGAGTTTAGAGAATTATTTTAAATATTTTGCTGCAAAATATTTATTTGGTGGTTTAAATGGACCTAATATAGAAAGTCCAGAAATAGACCCAAAGTTGCATTTAGTATTTTTTTTTTTTTTGAGACAGAGTCTCACTTGGTCATCCTCGGTAGAATGCCATGGTGTCTTAGCTCACAGCAACCTCAAACTCTTGAGCTCAAGCGATTCTCTTGTCTCAGCCTCCCCAGTAGCTGGGACTACAGGCACCTGGCCATTTTTAGAGACAGGGTCGCGCTCTAACTCGGGCTGGTCTCAAACTCCTGAGCTCAGGTGATCCACCCGCCTCGGCCTCCCAAATACAGGGATTATAGGCATAAGCCACTGTACCCAGCCCACATTTTGTATTTTTTAAAAAGGTGGTAAATATTAGTAAGTAATAGTCATCTGTAAAAAAAAAAAAAAAATACAGTTGAAGTTTTTCATTAATTCTTACACTGAAACAAATTCCAGATGGATACAAAACTTAAAAAATAAAACTATAAATGTAGTAGGTATTTTTAATAATTGTGAAGTGGGATACTTTTAAGACAAACTATTTTTTAGAGCACTTTTAGATTTATAGCAAAATTGTAAGTTACAGAGATTTCCCATATACCTCTTGTTCTACACATGCAAAGCCTCCCTCTATTATCAACATCCCCTGCCAGATTGATTTATTTGTAAAAACTGATGAACCTTCACTGATACGTCATTATCACCCAGAGTCCATAGGGTTCACTCTTCGTGTTGTACATTTTATAAGTTTGGACAGATGTACAACGAATATAACCATTATGGAGAGCAATTTCTTGCCCTCAGAATAGTCTGTGCTCTATCTGTTTGGAAAAACTTTTTGAAACAACACAAAATTCAAAATCTAAAAAGGAAAACATCAATAAATTTGACTACAAATTTAAAAATAAAATTTGTGTAGGGAAATTACATGTACATACATACATACCATAAAATCAAAAGAGAAATGACCAACTGGGGAAAATCTTAGTCATCCATGTAACAAATAGGGGCTAATTTCCTTCACATAAAAAGCACTCGTGCAAATCAAGGAGAAAAAGAAAAAATGTAGTAGAAAAATGGGTAAAAGACGGGAACAGGCAACTCATAGAGAAAGAAATGCAAATAGTTCATAAACATAGGTAAAGATGTTCACATTCACTCTTAATTTCAGAAGTTCAAATGAGTTACAATTTTCACCTATCAGAATGACAGAGACCTAAAATTTAGATAGTATATAATGTAGTAAATGGTGTGGGGAAAGGAACATTTTTATGCACTCATTGGTGGGCATGAAAATAATACACCTTTTGGACAGCAATTTGACAACATCTGATGAGATTTTTAATATACATGCCATTTTACTCAGCAATTCTAATTTGGGTATCTCTCCTTACAGATAATATGGTACTTAAAGATGTTATCAATGGTATTGTGCGAAGATATTCCCTGCACCACTATTGGTGATAGCAAGAGATTGCAGGCAACCTAACTGTTGATCAGAAGAGAATTCATTAAATTATTACAGTCATATAATAGAATTTTGTGCAGCCCTTAAAAAGAACATTGCAGATGTTTATGTACTGATAGGGTATAATTTCTTATACTTTTAAGTGAAAGAGCAAGATTTAGAACAGTGTGATTTGTTTTTCTAAAAAACAAGGGAGAGATAGTTATTCATAATGTAACAATAAATTTTATTTAACCCATCATATCCAAAATGATACTTTATTCTACAATGAGTATGAATATAAAAAGTACCACTGAACTATTTTATCTTCTCTCTTTGGTTATAAGTCTTTGAAATTCACTGGATATTTTACTTTTACAACACATCTCAATATGTGGACTGGTCATGTTTCAAGTGCTCAGAAGCCACAGATAGCTACTGCCTTATGTATTAAGCTGCACAGATGTAAACCGTAAAGAGCACTGGACTAGAATTTTAGTCTACACACTGTGTGACAGTGGGAAAGGAGTTTACTTTTTCCTGGGCCTCATTTTTCTCAGATAAAGAATTAGACTAGAGCTGTAAAGTCCCTTTCAACTTTAAAACTTAGGTTAAATATATTATTTCATATTACTTGTCTGGGTCAAAAATATAATTGTGACTGCTTTCCACAAATCTGCTTTTTACCTGCATTCCTAAAATTCTCTAAGTGAAGCACATTTCATATTTTAAGGATAATATTATTATTGCTAGAGTAAGGTAATTTATTTGTTTAAAGGAAGAATGTTATTAAGTGATATACATGATATAAACCATTTAGAAATTGTTCAGTTCTTTAATAGAATTAAGTCAGATTTGAGGCTTTGGAAAACTTAGAAGAATAAAGGAGCAAACCACATAAACAGTATCTAAAGAAAGAGTAAATGTTAAAGGAGAAAAAAATCACTGAGAGTGATTTTTTTAATCCAATTCTGTTTATAAAGTTCATTGTTCAGAAGATGATAATCAGTAGTTCTCTTTGAACAAGAGAGAGAATGAGAATAATACAGAGCGATCTCAACCTTAGGTGCACATCACTTGGGGGAACTTTTAAAATCCCAGGGCCCACTCTATATCCCAGACTGGTGGTTCTCAGAGTGAGGTCCCCACACCGACAGCTGTAGTATCACCTAAGAACTTCAAATTAGAGACACACGTTTTCAAGACCCACTGAAGAACCAGAAACACTGTGGAAGTGGTACCTAGCCGTCTATGTTATAAAGCTCCCCTGGTGATCCAATGTGTAGCCAGGGTTAAGAATTCTAAAGCAAGAAGGATTTGGGGCAGGGATGGTAGATCAGGATGAGTTTCATACTGAGTGTCGGTTTCCATCCTAGGCAGCTATGGGGATAGAATTGGAGATGGAATTGAAATATGTCTGCTATGTGATTACCATTCCTAATTTAAGGATTTGGGCAATTTATTAGTATTACATAGGAGGTTGGATGTCACAATTACTTATAGATAAACCTTTCTAAACAGATGTCAAGAAGTATCCTAGCCAATTGCTGCCCCTGCCACCAAAAGGGAAAGGACCAAAAAAAAAAAAAATTTTTTTTTAAATGAAAGAAAGAAAGATGGGCGGTGCCTATGGCACCAGCCCCATATACTGGGGGTGGCAAGTTCAAGCCTGGCCCTGGCCAAAACTGCAAAAAAAACCCCAAAAAAACAAGAGAAAAGAAAAACAAAAATCCCACTAGAACAGAAGCTACAAAAGGGGCCAAGTATACTAGGTAAAATATTTTAAGTCAAGAAATTGCAGGTAGATCATGAAATATTTATGTATAAAGGTTTCTTAAGTTCAAGAGTCACATGTATTTTAAGCCCACTTTACAATCTGTTATCAATTCTGTTTGATAGAAAAATACTAAAGGCTTGTTCGATCCTTTATCATTTAGCATTAAAGGATACCATTCCTGTTAACATTTAGACTTTAACAGGAATGTAGTTAACACAGGTATGGTAAATTCAGAATTAAGCCAGAAAAGTGTGTATTTTCAGTGTGTAAGGAGATTGTCACTGACTAAGGAGGAGTTAATGTATCACTTCCTTTTGATTTCTACTCCTTGAGAGAAATCACAGACGGTATCTATATTTTCAGAGGCATTTCGAAGAATGTTATATATTGTGATTTTTCTGAGCTGATTCTTAAAGAGCTGTCTGGTAATTTTCAGCTCGGACAAAATAAAAATGGACCCATTATAGTATCAGGTTTATTTGATTTTTCAAAAGTTAGGGGAAATAAGCAGATCATTTTAGGGACTTCTTTTGCCGTTCCTTGTTTTGAGGCAGATGAAGGGAAGCAGGCTGGTCTGTGTTCAGAATCCATCTGACGTGCTTATCTCTAGACATCATGGCAATATAACTTCTGCAAGCCCCTTCTCTGTGTATTTTTCTTTTCTCATCCCCAAATACTACATTTTGCAGTTTTGATAATTTCCAAAAAGCTAGACATTAGAGCAAAATTTGCTCTTCTTAGAAGAAAAAAACGTTCCTCTACTATAAAATAGAATCTGCCTTTCATACCTGAGTAAAATAATTCTGATAAAACTTTTGTAGTCATATTTATTATTGAAGCATTATTTTAAAGATTATGTTAACTAAAATGTGATTTTGATTTTCATCGTAATTTCTGAGTATTCACTTCATATTTTTAGATAATTTTGTGAATTGGGATCTCTTTGAGTATAAAGTGGTTTTCTTTACATTGGTGATCTTGTTGAACATCTTCCTCAAATAGTAAACACATGCATTTCACCAAGTTTTTGGAAAATACCACAATTAGTAATTTCTTTACAAGACAAATGTATGTTTTTTTATTATTATCATTATTTTCCTATGTTCTGGCATTTAAATTTATGAAACTTTATCTCAGCGTGTAAACTTACCTTGTGTTGCCAAGAGGAAAGAAGCAGCTTTTCTGCAAAGCTAAATAGTTTTTACCTTATTGTCTGCTACGAAACAGCTGCTGATACCAGGAAAATGCCATCTCATCATTGGGCCTGGGGTGTCCAAAAGAGGCAGAAAAAAAATGACTGTAGCTCCCTGTCTGCCCTGGCACTCTCCTCCTTTCTCTGGTTTTCATTGCAGTGAAGAGCAGGAGAACAATATTCTGCAATTAAGGATTCCATTAAGTTGAAGAAAAGAGCAAATGGGGGATGTTTGTTCTCCAAGCTGAAAAAATTTGTCTGGGGTGGGGGAGTTAGTGGTAGTGGTATAGAGAGAGGTGGGTGGAGAGACGAAGTCAGGGCTGTTTGTTGAATATACTGTTAAGGACTGTTACCATCCTAATTAATCAAGTTAGAAATTACAGCTGTAGCCGGTTTCCCCCCAATTCTTGTTATCAATTTTCTTCTCTTTTGAGACAAAGCAAATATAAATTTTGTGTTCATTTGTCATTCGTTCTTTGACTTCAGCATCTCTGAAAATAACAATGTAGCACAAAAGCCCAGTATTTACCTAGTTGTAATGTGGGTTGCCATGGTGTTTTGCAAATTATTGCAATTATGTTCACCATGCGAGTCGCCCTTGGTAACTGGCGAAAAAACTGATAATCCTGTTTTGAACAAAAGGTCAAATTGCTGAATAGAAAGTCTTGATTAACTAAAAGATGTACAAAGTGGAATTATTTCCTACCATTCAGAAATAGTTCTTGATCGGGTTTGGGGGAGGGGGTGAGTAAGTACATCTGATTACTGAAGTACAAAGCATTGAAAGGATGTTGTCTTGAGCCTTTCATGTAGTCTTAATGGTGGCTTTTTTGTCAAATTTACCCATTTGCGGCATTGAAAGAGGCAGCTGCATTTAAGCTGGAGAGACGGTGCTTTTTCAAGAGTTCAGTGCATGGAAAGTTCTCAGCAGTATCTGCAGTTTACTAGTAGCCCCTGGTCTATTAAAACTGATGTGCCGCATTTGAGCCCATTGCTCTCAGTACTTGTGAACCCCTCTGGCTGATGATCTAATAAAGTGCTCTTACTGGACAATCTCTGATCAGCTACTTAAAAAGGAGGCTGGGGGAGGGGGCCAGAAGGAGAAGCCTTACAGGCAGTCAGAGTTGGTACAGACCAGAAGAGGGAAGAGAAGAGTGATAAACCAAAAGGTTTGTCATGATGATCGTGGAGGTTTTGTTTTGTTTTGTTTGCCCCAAAGGTCCCAAACTGTGATCACTTTTTTTCTTGAAAAGAAATGCAAATTTTATTTAAAGTTGGATAAGAGATCAGAAGTGTTTTTTTCAAATGTTAAAATCCACCATGCATTGGTTTCTTAATTTATAAGCATTCTAAAAATATATAATCCTGTGCTCATGTAAAGTCAAAAGTTTCCCATGTTTCAGCCAAAGGTCGGATGGATTTCATCTCTTCTGAATCTGGCAGAACATCTTCAGGGAGTGAATTTTGGTAGGAGAAGGTTCTTTTTAATGGCCACCTGAAAAATCAATTCTCAAACTTTTGAGAGTGTGTGAAAGTGGCATGAAAGCAAAGCAAACCTTAACAAGTTTGTGGGTTTACATTCTACATCACCTAGCAACCCCCTGGCTCAGCCAGATCTCTTGTCTACCCTTAGTTCTGTTTACAGACTATTCAAACAGGCCCTTCGAAACCATGAAAGATATTCAGTTTCATTAGTACTATTCTCAAGGAGAAAATAATTAAAGTTAAATGAACAAACACTGCCTAGTGATGGTCTGCTCCATTCTGATTTTAAGATGGAGGCAATTGTAGAAATAGTTCGGTTTTAACATTTGTTGTTTGTTACCAAAATGCATATCACTTGAAACCATACCAGTAAATACTAGCCACAAACAAGCAATAAAAATTACTTTTAGCTTGCTTGAGCAAAGTAAAACTCTTTTGGTAAAAATATTCTAGACATTTCCTCCTGACTAAGTTTTCTTTCCCCCTTATTTGATTCTTACCCTGGGACATCTGAGTTGATCTGTGTGCACAGTGAATAAAGGCAGGGTAGAGGGCGTGGGTAACAAGGCACCTCTCTTTAAAACCGATTTATTACCTACCTTCAGAGATCCATCATCATAAAGAAAAGTAGTATTCAGATCATATTCTAAAAAAGGTTGTGTACATTGTAGTGTGTGGCTTAATTTAAGAAATGATTCTAATACTACTGGTACAATTCCTGCCATTTTCCTATTTAGAACTGCTTATGTGACTGAACTGACCTGTTTTTGAAATTTTAGATTGAGAAAAAAATTTTAAGAACACATTAATTTTTTCATTTGCCTTTTCTTTCATATGCACATACCCTAAAGTTTCATCTTGGCAGCAACCAAACCCATGATATAGCTCAGAGTATTTTTCAGCTGTGTTAATGATTCTATTATATTGAGAGCTCTTGGCTAAAACTGTCTCTTCCCTCATTAATAACAGTTTTCTGATTATTAAAAAAACTTGTAGAAAATTTAGAAAATACAGAAATAGAAAGAAAAAAAAAACATGTAGAGATAACTTGTGTTGGCATTTCAGAGTATTTCCTTCCAGTCTTTTTTTTTCCCCTATGTGCGTAGTGATGAAATTGAGCCTTGAGGTTATTTCTTTTTAAAGGAACCAAGAGTTTCTTCAAACCTTGAGTTTACTTTTGACTTTTATTATTGTATATACATAGCTAAGGTGGTGTTTTTTTAAAAAATGAGGCTTGAGAGGCATGAAGAATGATGGAAATAATGAACAATTTTTTTCTTAGAGGTTTCATCACTAAAATACTAATATAAGCACAAGGGTAGCCATTTTACTCTCTCATTCTATTTGATTCTTTGCTCCTTTCCCTTGTTGAAATGACTATAAGCTTCAACTGACACATCCTTTTATTACCATTCATGTTGGAAAGTTGAACATTCATCACAAGTGGAATATTACATTCCCCAAGTCACTTGTAGCTTCACATTGGGGAAAAAAGTCTTTTATGAAAAGATTTGTAGTATAATAGACATTAATGGGATGTGAAGAGGAAAACATTTTTAGTTTCATATATAAAGTGAAAGCAGGGTGGCTATGAAATCTTGTATTCTTGTTATTTGTATTTTGTTAGATCTCTAACATCCACAGTACATGGCTAGGTTGCATGAGCTCTTTGTGCTTTGTTGACAGTTGACAGACAAAGCAAAATTATTCCTGAAGTAAGGTACTTAGTTGTGTACTTAGTTGTGACCTATTATAGCCTAAGAATGGAGCTTGCTTTTGAGTTGGATGAATAGGGAGAGTATTTTATAGAATAGACTTGAATATACTAAAAGAGGTTTTTTGCTGCCCATACAGAAAGATACATGTCCTCCATTGAACTCCTCCCCCAATGTAATTTTCCATATAAAGTCATTTTAAGTATATTTTCCTTGGATGCTTGCATGGAGACAATTTTAACTGTTCTCGTATTGTCCTACAGTGGTAAAATACAATTGCTGGTAATTGTTGCCTTTCTGTGCTCACAGTATAGCAGGAGAAGATGACTTGCATGGGGCTCTTTAATGTACCACAGGTATGTCTTGTGATGCTCAAACTCTGATTGTAAATTAAAATAGCAAGGCTGTGCTATTGGATTTGATGAGGCAAAGCAAACCAAGTTGCTAATTTATCATGTAATATACAATTGCTGAGGTTGGAATCTGTCCACTTATAGTGCTATTCAATGTGTTTAAATGAGGACCACTGTTTGCATCTAACCTATCATAACAGTTTGGGAGTGCTCCATTATCCTTTCAGCAAACTGATGGCAGAGTCTGGTCCTTGTACAAATGATAAGATCAATAAGTTTCAAATAACTTGGATGAAATGACATATGACTGTTCATTTAAAGAGATGTCTTACTTAAAAAAATCAATTTTAATAATATTTAAAATTCTTACATTGACCGAGAAGGCACTTTCCACCTCTGTTTTGTTTGATAATTTTGTTCAAAATATTTTTGTATTAACTTTGGTGAATAGTTAGTTTATATATTTATTTCTCCTGATTTACTCTTTCATCTCCTACCCTGGCACCTCTCTAGGACTTAATAATTACTCTTTGACATGCCAGCATGCCGCAGTGTAGAAGATTTAACTTTAAAAGCAAAATTATGTTCCTGTTAAAACTTCCTCTGGAGATCTTAGGGAAAATTTCTCCCAGTTTTGGGTGTAAATGTGGGTCAGAATGCAATTTGTTTTTTGATATTTCTGGAAATTCCAAATCATAACATGTCATTCTTCAAAAGCAGCTGTGGGCCCATACTGTGCACTATCTATAAGAAGATCCATTTTTTTATACTGGGGATAATTTTGTGACAGAAAAATGTGCCTACAAGGGAACCCCAGAACATTTATAAATGATTTTGGGTGAAAAAGAGTCTGATCTTCTCAAAGGACATGTAGTTTGGGGAGAGAGGTGGTTAATGGCTATTAATGAAAAAAAGTAATGATATGATGAACTCAGAAAGAGCATGCATGCTGGCAGACCTCACCCTGTGACCCTGTCACTGCACTCCTGGAGAGCCATTACAATTTAAACTAAATCATACGTCACCGCAGGACTGTGTTTTCTCTTGAAAATCTCTGAATCACAAAAGAAAGTAGACAACTTCCTCTTCCCCCATTACCTATTCTGCCATCTATAACTTCAAAGAAGTCATGGTTTTATCAGGAAAAACATTGCTTGTGTTGACTGCATAGTTGTAGTATTTTACAATTAAATTGAGAAGCAGTGCCATATAAATAGCAGATAAATCTTGCTATTTATCCATCATTGTAGTTCTTCACTTTGTGATAACACTAGGTGGGAGCTGACCAGGCTCTTTCCAGGGTAAAATAGTGCATTTTTAATAGTGCATTATCACCTGTAGCTTAGTAATAATGTTCCCCAATACTCAAGGCATGTGTGGGATAGCAACAATATCTTACATTTAATTAACTTTTTTTCTTTAGAGACAGGGTTCTCTGTTACTCAGGCTGGGGTACAGTGGCACAATCATAACTCACTGTAACCCCAAGTTCCTGGGTGCAAACAATCCTCCCATCTTGGTTTCCTTAGTAGCTGGGATTACAGGCACACCACAACACCTTGCTAATTTCTCTCTCTCTCTCTCTCTCTCTCTCTCTCTCTCTCTCTCTCTCTCAATAGAGATGAGATCTCGCTATGTTTCCTAGGCAGGTCTCAAACGCCTGGGCCTGGATCTCAAACCACCTTGGCCTCCCAAAGTACTAAGATTATAGGCAGGTGTGAGCCACTGTGCCTTGCTTGCTCAACATTCTTGTGAGTTTTCTTATTTGATCCTCTGAGCAACCCTAAAAGAGTAAATATTATCACCTCCTGTTTATAGTTGGGGAAACTGAGGTTCAGAGAGAGGTTCGGTGACTTACACAAAAAGACCTATCTTAACAACTGGGAGGGGAAGGCTGGGCACAGTGGCTCACGCCTGTCTGTAATCCTAGCACTCTGAGAGGCCACGCAGGGGAAGAGCCCTTGAACTCAGGAGTTTGAGACCAGCCTGAGCAAGAGCAAGAACCCATCTTTATAAAAAAAAAAAAAAAAAAGAAGAAGAAGAAGGAAAGAAAAGAAAAGATTTAGCCAGGTGTTGTTGTGGACAGCTGTAGTCTCAACTACTTGGGAGGCTGTGGTAGGAGGATCATTTAAAGCAAAGAGTTTGAGGTTGCTGTGAGCTAGGGTGATGCCATGGCAAATAAGATTCTGTCTCATTAAATGAATGAATGAATAAATAAATGAATGAATGGATGGTAGAAGAAAAACCCACTCAAATGCATTTTTTCCTAACCTCAATTCTGTATTCACTGAGTATGATCCTTTGTTCTGGAGAATGGGGAGGACAATACCAAATCCAAAGTAGATTGTTTCCTAAGGGAGCAGCCATCCAGTTATGTAGGTAAAACAAGATGGTAAAAATAAGGTGGTTAAGGGACATTACAAAGCAGTGTGTACTCAGCTTCAGGTGGAATAGAGGGAGAAGTCTCTGTGGGTTGGGAAAATTTCACAAAAGAGAGATGGACTGATAATCAAGGAATGGGCATTTTAGGCAGAGATTTTCTAGCATGAGCAATGACATGGAAGCAAAATGTAGTAAGTACAGTGAGGAAACCATTTCAGTGGGCTGAAGAGTCTTTGTAAGTAAATGATGAGAAAGGAAGGGGCAGAATGAGGTTGTAAAAATTTGAAAACAAGATCAGAATTTGTTCTTAATTATCTATGGAAGATATAAAATTGGGGGGTAGGAGAGGAGGAAAACTGTACTTGGCAACTCTTTGCATTGGATGTGGTAGGGAGAATAGAGTCAGGGAAACCAGGGAGGAGGTTGAGAGTCTGAACTTGGGTAAGGTTGGTGGTACTGGGACTGTAAAGGAAAGACCAGTGGACAGGCTTGATGACTGACTGGGAATGAGAGAAGGACCCACCATATATGTGACTGAAGAGTATGTGAACCACTGTGGGTTGTTGTTTTCTTTCTGCTATGAATTTTAGGTCTTTTATTATTATTATTTTCTAAACTCATTCCTCCACATTTTTATTTTATTGCTTCTATTCATTTATTCAAAAAAGTATTTTTCAGGGCCTCCCATGTTCCACTTTTCCAGATCTGGATGATTTCTGTATGTATATGCTTCTAAAAATACCCACGTATACAAGTGAATAACAGTTTGTGTTTAAGGTGCAACTACCCGGAACGCCTCAGTTACAAGAGAAAATCGATTCCCTTTTAGCATGTGCAGACAGAAGCCATTTTAGTTGAGATCTCAGAAATATAATTTAGCAATCAGAACCAATCAGCATTTGACACAGTTTTGTACACAATGATTTTAAGGAATTAGTGATGCAGAGATTACAGCAACAGGTGATAGAGCTTGGCATGTTTTGGTAAAGGTTTGTTCTGCTATTGGACAAGCAGGCTTCACCTCTTTTGAACTTCCTACTTGTAAACGTGGCTAAGGAAGGCAGTTGAAAACTTGCTGACCTTATTTCTGCAACAATTTGCTTTTGACATCACATAATACAATGACATATTGGAATGGCAGAAATCTTTAAAGTGGTTTTAGAGGTTTTTAATTAAAATCCAAGCCTTTTAAAAGGTTGGGTTTCTAAGGAACTATACTTTTTATTAAAAATTTCTTCTTCTATTGACTTGTCAGTATAGCTTTGGGCTGTACAGGTTATATTATTTTTTCCCAAAATGAGAAATGAAAATAAGTTTTCTTTTATTTTTGAGAATGATAATTGCGAGTGAATTTATACAATATTCATATTTTCACTTGCTTTAAAAAAAAATCATCTTTGAGAGGTAAAATTCACCATGAGATCTTACAAGATTTGCCCCATTATGGAATATTTTCAAACCTGGCATATTTATTTCTAACAACACAAATGTTCCTTGGAAGTTAGATTTAGCACAGTTGGTTAACATTTGCTGGGAGACCAAAGGGTTAAACAAAATATACTTGACAAAACTGAATTGAAGCAAAGCATATATTGAATATGATTAGGGCCTGTGTCCTCCATAGAAGAGTTTTGTTTAAAATACATCATGACCAAAAGCTTAATTATCAAAATAAAACAAGAGTCATAAAGAGTTACAGGGTTCTAATATTTTTTTTCAGCCCCAGTTCCCTTCATACAGTTATCAGCATGTTTAATTTCCATGCATAATAGCACTAGTTATTGTTGTCATTTGTAAAGGGAGATTAACAGATAGTAAGTACAAACAAACTCAAATAAGCACTGAATAGAGAGGTGACAAAGAAAAAAAGACCTCTTTAATGATAATTAGAACTGGTAGGAAGTCTAGACAAATTATATTATCTGTTTTCTATATGATTTGAAAGGACATTTAGTTAGTAACTCTGTCAGAGATAGAGTTAGGTGTTTGCTTTAAAAACAGGTGAGATGACAACTTGGCATCTCTTTGGTTGACAGCTCCCCAGTGAGTCATGAAGTTGTAGTATATTGAGGGAATCAAGTTTTGAAAACATCTGAAAAAGGACTCTAGTTTTTGAATGTTATATTTTAAAAATCAAAAAAGAATGTTAACTTCCAGACTGTATTCTGCTACTTGGTTTCTTTTCTCAAAGCATAATAGTTGTTACCTGTCTGCTTGCTTGTTTTTTAATTTTGTTTAGAATTGGATGAATTACATCTATGATTGGTAATGTTAACTGACTACATATTCCAAAGCATGTATAGCCTCAGATATCAAATACAGTGTAACAGATCCAAATGAATGATAAAGGAGCGGTCCAGTCCTGAATTTTTCTCACATGATTTGCTTGGATTTTACTGTTTCCTTTATTAATATGCATAAATGGGTACTTCTAGAAACAACTCGTCTCACCTTTAGTGTTTATAGGGTACCTTTAAAATTTAATACTGATTGTTGATGTCAGCTCCAATATTCCCCACTGTTTCCCTCACACCTAAAACAGACTAAACCATAGTACCTTGTTTCTTTAATTCTAAGGGACCAATTGTGAGCTGCACTCTTGAGATAACAGCTTTTTGGAAGGAAACATAAATAAGTCATTAAACTGTACATGCCTGTTATAAATGCATCTGAGTTTCAGAAATATTAAACTGTGAATATAAATGTCTCTTCAAATCAAGAAAATGTGATAACAGGTCTTGGGAATTAGAACAGTTGCCTGTGACTCAGAATCACTGATTCTTTATTCTAGTTCATGGTCTGTTGTGGTTGTGGTGGTAGTGGTAGTAATAGTTTGTCTCAGACACTACTTCAGTCTTCTTCTCTGCATTGGTGAACACTTATATTTGATTCCACACAACTTGTTTCTTAAAGCCAAACTATGCTGAACAGTTTTTTCATCTTTGTGTGTGTTTCACTTGCTTTCCTCTTTATTTATTTTTATTCGTTTATTTTTTTGAGACAGAGTCTCACTTTGTCACCCTTGATAGAGTGCTCTGGTGTCATAGCTCACAACAACTTCAAACTGTTGGGCTCAAGTGATCCTCTTGCCTCAGCCTCCCAAGTAGCTGGGACTATAGGCCCACCACAATGCCAGGCTATTTTTAAAGACGAGATCTCGCTCTTGCTTAGGCTGGTCTGGAATCCACCAGCCTCGCTCTAACAGAGGGCTGGGATTACAAGAGTGAGCCACCATACCCTGCCCTTGTTTCCCTATTTAGATTATAATTTGGGAAAACTATGTGCCTAGGGGTCCTGTGTCTATTCCCCACAATATTTAATGAAACTATGGACATATATTAGAAATTTCATTAAGGACTTGTTGAGACCCTCTACCTGAAAAGTTCGAATTACATTTTAAAATAATTTAGCCTTTGAATAAAGGTAGGAATGAAGCTTATTGTGAATGTATCAACTAGATGAATTTTATATTTCTTAAAGATTGCATAATTTTTTTTTTTGTCAAAATCTTCTACTTCTCTCATTCTGTTGCCCTGGGTAGAGTGCCATGGCTACATTATAGCTCACAGCAACCTCAATTTTTCCCTTTTTTGTGTGATAGCCTTAAATGGAACTAGAGCTAATTCTTGGTGCTTTCCCTCAAGTTTGGTTGTCGCTACTTTCATGAAGATCCTGTTTTAAGGAATGAGGTCAGACAGCACAGTAGTAGGTGAGGGCATCCCTCAGCTTTGGATTAATACCACATGGAGACACTACTAAATGGCAGATTAAAGTACCTAACACAAAGAAACAACACTCATGTATATGTACTGCTTTTACTAGGGGTAAGACCAGTAGGTTATTCAGTCTATAAATAGGAAATGGGGTTATGTGTGCTGCTGTTCCCTTTCTTAAAGATATCACAAGCATAACTCTTTCTGGCTTGCTTTCTTTGGCATTATTCTTTCTGCCACAGTTGTCTTTCCTGTCTTGTCTACCTACCAAACTTCCCCTCATTCTTCAAGACCAGTTCAGAAGTTGCACTGTCTCCAAGTGCTCTTCACGTAGGAAAACCAGGAGACAAGGGTAGCCTGCCTTGTTCACCTTTATACTCCAGCACCTCACCCTATATCTGCCTTATGCTTATTAGGCCTGTATAGTGGTGCATGTAGCACCAAAGCCCACAGACCCTGTGTGCCTTAGTGTGAACATCTGAGCCTTCGCTTGACCTGTTTGTGAAGCCTTGTCTTCCTTGTTTAACAGATATGCTTTATGGTAAACAAAATGGCAATGTAAGATGATATGCATATTGTTATCACATCACTATGAGAAAATTCAAACAAGTACAGCAAGAGAGAGTAACTGAAGAAATAAAGTGAGAAGAGGGTTCTATAGGGCGAAGAAGTGTACAATGGCTATTTCAAACCTCTGAAAAATAGTGGTTGGTTGAAGTTGTCCTTGAAAACAATGTGGACAGTTTTATGCCTCCAGAAAACATGTCTAGGCAAATCTGTTTTAATTTTAAATGAAATAATTGCTTACATTTGTTAAGTGTTTCTTTTATGGGAAGTATAGTTCTAAACACTTTAAATATATTATATCATTATGACAACCCTGTAAGGTGAACTGAGCCCAGCAATTCAGCTGTTTGGAAAGTCATTGATTGCTATGTGGTACACTCTGCTAATGGTCTTTACTAATGAACTAAAATACATTGGTTTACATTCTTCATGTAATATAAGTTTTTACTGGGAGATGTTAACATATGTGTGTAAGGGAGGGTGTCTCTTTTAAGAAAAGGGAATATCATCTCACATGATCTTTTAAGATTCCCTTTTAAGACAAGGGAATAACATCTCACATGTTTCTCAACTTTTAACTTTGGGCAAAGATGTAATTAACATGTTAGGAAAGAAAGGTGACTAGAGAGAGCTATATCAGCATTTCTAAGAAACACCTGATAGCAGAGTCTATCTTGACAGCAGAAAAGATTTATTATTTGTATTTGTTGATGGTGACCAAAGTTTTCTCTTTTTCTCTCCAGGGTTGGTTGATATGTGAGGAACCAACCTGTCGCAATCGAACTCGGCACCTTCCCCTTCGCTTCTCCCGAAATGGGCCTCTTTGCCCTGCCTGCTCAAAAGCTATACTTAGACCAGAGGTATGTCTTGTAATGCTAAAGAATCATGTAGAGGGGATGGAAGGCTGTTTGCCTGTCCCTTAACTCTGGGAAGTAGATACTGGGTATTTGCCCTATGGAGACACCCTACTGCCATATGCATATACTTTTTTTCTTAAATATCTGGACTTCAAAGAGATGTATACTTTATTTTTTCATGTGTCGTGAACAATGCTATATTTAAAAGTGACACTAACTAGTTCTCATATAGGTTATTGAAATTTCTTTGGTTGCACTTCATAATTACAGAAAAAAAGATGCCATTCCTTTCTATCAACTGCTATCGTCTTTGAACTTGATCAGAATCCCTTTTGTAAGATCCAGAAAAACCTCCCCAACCTGTACTTTAAGGGGTTTATTTTGTGTTTTTTTTTTCCCTCAGTAGGATTAAGTTGTTTATAAGTAGCTGCAGAGATCAGTAGTTCTCAAGCTTCCTCTGTACCTTAATACATACACCTGAGGGATTAGGCATGCTGTCATTGGTGACTCCCAACTGCAGAGCACAGAGTCTGGAAACACCTCCCTGGTAATTAAGATGCCTCCCTTCTGTTGCCTCCTTTGAGCATCATGTACCCAAGCAGCACTTTCCAAACTGTTGTGAGAAGAGTGTTTGCAGGTCTTGAGAGCATTGAGATTTTATGATCAAGTGTATTTAGCAAACGCTGGGCCAGCCAGAGTTAAACAAGTTGATTGCATGTCTTCTCAGGACCTGCACCTTATCATAATAATGTGTAATCTGTCCTGCCAGGACACTTTCTAGATTTGTTTATAATATTTTTGGTGAAAAGAAGGTAAGACCTGGGAACCTGTTATTTGTGTACTTGTTAAGTGCAGAAACAGGGTCCTATAACCAATTTTTTTTTTTTTTTTTGAGAGTCTCACTCTGTTGCCCTGGGTAGAGTGCCATGGCTACATTATAGCTCACAGCAACCTCAAACTCTGGGCTCAAGCAATTTTCTTGCTTCAGTTTTTCTATTTTTTAGTAGACATAGGGTCTTGCTCTTGCTTAGGCTGGTCTGGACAACTCCTGAGCTCAAGCAATCCACCTACCTCGGGCATCCCAGAGTGCTAGGATTATAGGCGTGAGCCACCATGCCTGACCTATAACCACATTTTGACTTTAGATCTTTTTACTGGAAAGAGTTGATAGATAGGCTAGTTTTAGAAATTTTTTCTTTCTTTTCTTTCTTTATTTTTTAAGAGATGAAGTCTTGCTATGTTGCTCAGGCTGGAGTTCAGTGACTGTTCGTAGGTAATCACAGCACGCTACACCCATGAACTCCTGGGCTCAAGGAATATTCCTTCCTCAGGGCTCCCAAGTAGCTGGGCCTACTAGGGTGTGTATATGACTGAAAATATTTTATTTTAAATTCTAATGGCTTTTATTTTAATTTTAAGATAATATATCATCATTTCAGAAAATTTAGCAGCTGCAAACAGCTGCCACTATATTCTTTTGTTCTTTTCCATATCCATATGTGTTTTTTACATGGTTGCAATCACAATGAAATGTGCTTTTGTATCATGTTTATCTTTTGTCAAGCCTTTTTCTGTGTTGCCACTTCATTTTCAGCACTAATTTTTTTTTTAATTTAAGCATACATCTTGGGCATTTTAGGCTACTTTTAAATATCATTACTGAAAATTTGTGATGAATATTTTCCAGCTTATTTTTTTCTTTACTGGAAATATTTCTTTAGGATAAATTCTTTTTTTTTTCTGAGACAAAGTCTCACTCAGTTGCCCAGGCTAGAGTGCCATGGTATCAGCCTAGCTCACAGCAACCTCAAACTCCTGAGTTCATGTGATCCTCCTGACTCAGGCTCCTAAATAACTGAGATTATAGACACCTGCCACAACGTCCAGCTAATTTTTGTATTTTTAGTAGAGATGGGGTCTTGTTCTAGCTCAGGCTGGTCTTGAACTCCTGACCTCAAGCCATCCTCCTACCTCGCCCTCCCAGAGTGCTAGGATTACAGGTGTGAGCCACTGTGCCCAGTCCTAGGATAAATTTTTATCAACAATGCATGTTGAAGTACATAAATACAATGTGGTCCTTATTCATATTGCCAAGCTGCTTCCCTAATGGGTTATCCCAATTTATACTGTATATCAGTCCTTTATTAACATGCCAATTTAATCACAGCCTCTCCAGTATTTGGACATTATCATTATTTTTAATGAATTTGATAAACATAGCATAAAATATTTCTCACCTTATTTTTGTATACCTTTGATAATTTGCAAAAAGGAATGTAGAGTTTTTAAAACGTGGAAAATGTGAGAATTAGTTGTCATAGTTAGTTCTTTTTACGTCAATCTCATCTTAAGACTTGCATCAGAATGTGCCAAAAGAGAACAGAAGTGTGTATATTTAGTGTGACTCATCAACCCACTTGTAGGCTCTAGGAGAATCACCTTGCTTCATGACTGATGCTGCCTTTGAGACTTTTTAAATATCTATCTCATCATGTTAAATTCAGTGAAAATTGAATTACTTCTTAGAAAGTCAACCAGTTTTGGTTCCATTCTTGGTAAGAGAAGGTAAAAGGAAAGTGTATAGCTATTAGGTTGTTAAGCTTCCAATAAACATTGATGATGATGTTGGTAGTGGTTTAATATATCAGGTTGTCTTTTATCATTTATTATCATTTTTTAATGAGTCAACCTACACAGGCATTTCAAAGTGACTTGTTTTTTTCCTTCTCCAAATTGTGGTTCTTTAGACAGGTGTTTACCAAAGTTATCAGCTACTCTTTCCAGGAAGAAGCTTTCATAAATTAGTTATTCTGGTTATAGTGCTGCTCAGGACATGACCCTCTGGAAATTAACTGGTTTCAGAGAATCCTGGTTGGTTATACTGTCCTTAGCCATTCCTTGTGGGGACCTTAATGGGAGACTCAGAACACTTCTGTACTCCATTTTGAGTTGCTAGTTATGAGTGAAGAATTTCTTAACTCTTATTTGTGGGGTTCCTGGATTTTTCTAGTATGAGGAAAAATATTCAAGTTTTCAGAGATAGGTCCAGAAAAGTTCCCAAAACGGTTGTGCAATGAACATAATCATTGTAATTACTGTAGAGTTTTCCAGAGTCACTTTTTGTAGGACTGTACTGATCTGGTGACATTCTTGGTGCTGTAAATCATATATTTCTTTCATTTAATAATTACTTATTTAAAACCTGCTATATCCTAGGGACTTTGCTAGGTGCTGGGGATGTACAGGGTGGCCATAAAGTTCATGTGCAATTTAAAATCGTGTACAACTTAAAATTGCATATGAACTTTAGGGACACCCTGTAATGGATAGAGTGTTTTCCTTATTTATAAAACTAGTTTAACATTACATAGATCATATAAAATTGATGTCTGAGAGCAAAAATAAGCTTTTGTAAATGTCTGTTTGGACAAAATACCAGACAGTTTTAGTATGTAGTACTAGACTTAGAGAGGACTTACCATTGTTCAAATTTAATGGTAAAGTGCTAGCCTCTTAATATGCCAGCCTTATCCTCTCATCATAAGTCTACTCCCATTTAGTCTTTGGTTGCAGTTGACTTGAGTTCTTTGCAGAATCAACTTGGATTATGAAAGCTATCTGTTCTGGCTTATGTTGCCAGACTTATGAGAAGAAAGCTGAGACAGTTTTGTTCCCAGGGTTTTAGGTGTGTCTCTTATCTCTTCTCAGATACTTTAAAATATATATTTTATATACTGTATATATAAAATAAAAGGGTGCCAAAAATGTACATACATTTTAAGAAAGAGAAACAAAAGTATTAAATTTGTAATACTTAAGTCACATTTGACTTCTACAGTTACAACAGGTGCTCAACATGACTTGTACTGATCTTTAGTTACTGATGTATGTTAAGTAGCACAATTTTAACATAGCTTTTTCCTTTCTTAAAATGTGTATACATTTTTTGCCACTCTGTGTGTGTGAGAGAGAGACAGATAAGTAAAGTTTTTAGGTTTGTGGAGATTTAATAATATACGAGTTTGCTGCTTAGTAAAAAAATTCTCTGGAAAAAAAAGAGAGGCCAGGCACTGTGGCTCACACCTGTAATCCTAGCAGTTTGGGAGGCTGAGGTGGGTGGATCGCTTGAGCTCATGAGTTCAAGATCAACCTGAGCAAGAGCGAGAACCCATCTTAAAAATAGCAGGGCATTGTGGCAGGCACCTGTAGTTCCAGCTGCTCAGTAGGCTGAGGTAAGAGAATCGCTTGAG
>CAUYON010019994.1:42500-54899 GCA_963573935.1 Arctocebus calabarensis
AGACAGTCTCACTCTGTTGCCCTGGGTAGAATGATGTGGTATCATAGGTCACAGCAATCTCCAACTCTGGGTTTGAGCAATCCTTTTGCCTCACCCTCCTGTGTAGCTGGGACTACACACACCCGCCACAATACCCATTTTTTAGAGATGGGGTGTCACTCTCATCAATCCATCCACCTTGGCCACCCAGAGTGCTAGGATTATAGTTGTGAGACACCGCACCCAGCCCTAATATCCTCGCTCTTAATAGGCTTTGGTGTGGGGGGGGATGAGTTGTAGTTGACTTTCAGCTCATAGTCTAGCCAATGAGGGAAAATTTCTAGCCCAGAGAGAGCCCCCTCCCCCACACCCCTGCCTACCTATACACACATGCACATATAGATTCCTGAAGGTCATGAGAATCACAGCTGGAATGAGCCATTGTCTCAGATGGGTGTAAGTTCATCCATATGCAGGTGTGTTGAAGGAGTACTAGGAAGTAATTAACAACTGCTGTACTAATTTTTTGTGTAAACATGTACATAAGTTGTTAGAAAAGGAGAAGATGAGACAAGATGGCATAGAAAAGATGAGATGTAAGCTAAAACTGGTAGGATTTGGAGATTATAAGTGGGTGAAGATAAGGAAGCAGGAATATGTTCTTGTGGATCTTTTCTCGGCTTTTACTTAGAAGGTACAGGCACTTTCTCCTACTCTTTATCTATACAATCTATGTAATATGTACTCTGATGGGAGGGGAACCAGTCTTAAGAAACTGTTGCTTCTACTTTGAAATAGTAGTTTGAAGTTGAATCTTTAGAGCACACTCATCTGGTTTGATTAGGTGTCAGATTCCAATTTAACATTGCCAGGCTATGCTCTTCTTTTTGAATGATTATTGATCAGAAGAAAATCATCTGGAGTACATATTTTGTTTTAATTTTTTAAAGATAGGGAGTCTTACACTGTTGTTTAGGCTGGAGTACAGTGATGATGTCACAGCTTATTGCAGCCTCTTAATTCCTGGGGCCAATTAATCCTCCTGCCTCAGCCTCCCTAGTAGTTTGGACTGCAAGCATGTGCCATCATAGCCAGCTAGGAGCAGATCTTGAAGTTAACACAATATTGGGATTATGCTCCATATTCTATTCCTTTTTTATATCCTTATGCCTTGTCCTTCCACCTTCCCTCTTCTTCTAAAATGGAACATGTGTGTTCTTAAAAAGCACCAAACTATGGACATATCACACACTGCTAACTACATGTTTTATTAAAAAAGAAGAGATAGGGCAACACAAAAATTCCATCAGTAGTTGGGCACCTCTAGCTCAGTGATTAGGGCACTGGCCACATGCTCTGGGGCTGATGGATTCAAACCCGGCCCGGGCCTGGTAAACAAAAAAAAGAAAAAATAGCTAGGTGTTGTGGTGGGCGCCTGTAGTCTCAGCTACTAGGGAGGCTGAGGCAAGAGAATCACTTGAGCCCAAGAGTTTAAGGTTTCTGTGAGCTATGACGCCACAGCACTCTACCCAGGATGACAACTTTGAGACTCTGTCTCAGTAAAAAAAAAAAAAAAAAAAATCCATCAGTGACACACTGAAAGAGAATACAGGAACCTAATATATCTTAAATAGCTAAGAAATATATACATACTACAATAAATATGGTACTTTACCCCAAAACAGACCTGAAGTCTCCTTGTGGAAGTAGACATCAAGAGAGTTGCAGCTGTGAGTCATGGTGAAGTGGAGGGTGGAAGGTTATCTGAAATTGGAGAGGAAATTGTAACAACACCTTATGTGGATGAGTGTAGCTCATAACGCACATAGCAAATTGAGATAACTGGTTGATGGTTTGAGGTAGATGTGTGGATGATATCGGACAACTAACTTGGTGAAGTCATCCTAGAAAAAGTGCTACATACCTCATTGGTGAATATCGCTATGTTCACCAGATGTCCAATGGTAGTCCTTTGACGGTATAGTAGTGATATTCAGCCGTAAGGTATATAGCACTTTTTCTAGGATGAGTTTGCAAACTAAATTGTCAAACCATGGTACAACAATAGCTCTGATGGCCATTGCAGAAAAAGAGTTCCAAAATTGCTTTGAAGGGTGGGGTAGACACTGGTGTTGTTGCATAGCTTCCTTAGGGGGCATACCTCAAAGGTGACCTTAGTGATAGCAAAGAGGTATGTAACACTTTTTCTAAGAGGAGCTTGCAAACTTAATTTTCTTAATTGGTTTAGCTAAGTGCAGTTTCCTGCATTCACCTAAAATTTCTTATAGACAAAATCATGCATAAGCAAACACAAAATTCATGTTTTGTTCAAACTGTTCCCTGATATATTGATGACACTGGAATAAATTCTCATTTTTAAAACTATCACTATAGCAGAACCAACTGTACCATATTTTGTCTTGATAATTAACTAGCACCTTAACATCCCCCTACTTTATTCTTCTCTCTTTATTCTCAGAATGTGCAAAAATACTCTACTCTTATTTTTAGAAAGACTGATCAGAACATCTGTCAACCAGATAATTAAACTTATTGAATATTGCCTATCTCCAGGATGCTGGTCTACGATATAGGAAATTTTTTAAAAAGGTTTTTAAGCCATGGGTTCTGTTCTGCCCTTATACAGATTTATTGTGAAGAACTAAGTGCAAACCTTTGAAACAAAAAAATTTTTTACGTAACAAAATTTTGTAATGTTACAAAATTAGTAAATTTGTCCTAAAGAGGTAGGGTAAAGTGCTTAGTAAGGTAGGCACTCTCTTAGGAGATGTAAATTTTGATCCCGATTTTAAACAAATTTGTGAACATAGATGGGAGAAGTATTACCAAAAGATGAAAACCTAGCATGAAATTCTACCAGTATTTCAGTTCTAGGTAAACTAGAGAAAGAATATTCTTCCTTGTCTCTCCAACTGAAAGCAACTATACAACCTA
Organism: Arctocebus calabarensis; assembly: GCA_963573935.1. Lineage (NCBI taxonomy): Eukaryota > Metazoa > Chordata > Mammalia > Primates > Lorisidae > Arctocebus > Arctocebus calabarensis. The sequence goes on from CAUYON010019994.1 coordinate 45,435, forward strand.
GGGAGGATACATAGAGCAATTGAAGACTCTCAAAAGTAAACCTTACCAGGTAGGTTAAGGATGAAAACCAAATTTCAAGTATAGGCAGTCCCTAGTCCCTAGGTTATGAATGAGATAGGTTCTGTAGGTTTGTTCTTAAGTTGTATTTGTGTATAAATTTGAACAGGTACATTTACTTATTACCTGTAATAACCTCCATTCGTAAGTGTGAGTTATATTTCAGTTTGTAACTCGGGGACTTGACTATTATAGTCTACATTCGTAAGTGCAAGTTGCACATAAGTCGGATGTTTGTAACTCAGGGACTCCTATCTCATCAAATCAGCAGTGAGTTTACCATTTGCCTCCTGGTATCCCACTTCCTCAATGTAGCATAGCCTAAAACCAGGTGTGGCCACCAAGCTACAGACCGAGCTCCAGGAGAAGCAAACACTGTCAAAGGGAATTCATAATACCCAGAAAAAAAATGTAGAAATCCCTCAATATTTATTCCTTATTTCCTTCCATTTCTTCCTTCTCTTATTTATTCCTATCCCCCAGTGATCTGATGGTAGCGCCAGAAGCTGCAATGGAGGTCATCAGGAGCCAAAGCTCCAAGGAAGAGAAACCTCTTCCTCCAACCCTGGCACTCTCTCTGTCTTCCTAGCCGTTGGTCTCAATTGGAGTACAGTTTTGGGAGTCTAGGACTAAGTAAAGTAGAGTAACTAAATACCCAGTTTTCTGGCTGGAGAACTAAAAGGTACCAAGGAGATCATAGAGAAGGCCTCAGGAAAGTGATTCCATAAAATCATTTATGAATTTCTGAGCCTATTGAAGGAAAGGGTCATTTTAATACACCAAAGACTTTGAGAAACGACATAAAGACCACCACCCAGAATCCATATTGACTACTGTGCACATGTAGGACAGATGGAAACAACATGCAAAAGTTTTGACAACTGAACTGAACAATTGATACCATTGGAAATCACAGCTCAAATTTAATAAAGTCAATTGCTTGCTAAAATGAAAATAACAACAGGCTCCATAGAATTTAAAACAAGACCCATAGACATATACTACTGAAAATGTCCAGGATACAATCCTATAAAGTAGAACCAGAAAAATCACAACATACATGGGAAAAAAAACAAAAAATGTCAATGCTGAGATGACACCAGTGTTAGAATTATATGACAAACATTTTAAAGCAGATTTTATTTTATTTATTTTTTTTTAATCGAATCATAGCTGTGTACATTAGTTCAATCATGGGGTACAGTGTGCGGGCTTCACATGCAATCTGAGATATTTTTATCAACCTGATTGACATAACATTCATGAGATTTTCTCATTTACTATGTGAAAACATTTTTGATCCGTATTGAAGGGTCAGGAAAAATTCTTTAATAATGTTTCCTACCCTTGTATCACTTAATACACATAAGGTGCCAAAAAAAAGTGTATCATTTTAAGAAAGGAAAAAAAATGTATGAAAATTGTAGTACTCAAGTCACACTTGACTTTTTCATTTCTGTAATTACATGAGGCCCTCAAATGTGCCTTGATTCATCTTTTGTTATTGATGTAGATTGAGTATAGTTTTTCTTTCCCTTTTTTTGGCACCCTCTGTGTTTAAAGTTACTCTCATGTACTTTATCCTGTGCGATTCTCATGAAGGTTGCCATTAGATAGCTCAGTCCGATACCTATGAGAAGTTAAGACATTTATCTTCGTGCAATGCCTAAAAGAATATACTCCATTATAGGCTCTCCATATTTGTATATAATTAAAGAAACTATACAGTGAAAGGGGCATAAGTGGCTATTCTCTTACATGGAACTAAAATTCTAATTATAAAGAATTATACTTTACTGAATAGGAAAAGTTCCGTGGCATCCAGGTGTAAGAAACAGTAAGCCTGAACTGTCTTATCCACACAATCCAGGAAGAGGCAGGCAACAAGTTATGGCTGGCTAAGCCTGTTTGGAAAAGTCCTAAAGACAACTGTAAAAGCTGGAAGAAAGCAGCCACAGGCAATTTCCAAAATCAAGTGTTGGCTTTTCTCTCTCAAACCCTCTCTGTCTCCCTCCGCAGATAGAGAAGGGAGAGTGTCTTCTTTGGCTAAGGTTTCTCTCTTTGTTTCTTTTTCAAAGCAGAACCAGACTAAGGTATTACTTAATTCACTGAAATATTGGTTCGGTTTGGAATGAGCCAGACATGTCCAATATTTACCAAGTACAAAGCTAGGTATATGATTTGGGCGTTATCTGAGTGAAGATTCCCTCTGAAATATTTTTTGTGTCTTTATTTTTAGGTTAAAAAAAAGGTTATTCAATGAGTGTCTCTATTCACCTGGTCTAGGGTGAAGTGAAGAAATTGGAATTTACATATTTAAAGCCTTCAGGTCTAGTTCTTTTTCCCAAGTATTTGTTCTCCAACCTTAGTTAAAATCAAGAACAGTGAGCATTTTTACATGTGTAATGGTAAAATGTAAAGAGTACAATACAGAATTACTTTTAGCCAGCAAGTCCCTGCTAGTGGTTAATATCTATTTGTGCAGATTTAACTGAAATCTGGGTGTGGCTATACTCCTGCTGTTGTTTCAGCCTGTAGCATTTTCACTAGTATTTTCCCACTGGGAAGAAAAGCTTCCTGAAACAATGGAAACCACTGGCAGTTTCCTTAGATGGTGAGTGTGAGATTGGTTTCTCCCCTGTTTGTCCCTAATGGTCATTTATTTTAATGGAAACATTAAAAATATGTACAAAAATCTGCAAAGCCAATATATCTAATTGCATTTTAGTCCTTTCTTTTTTCTTTTTTTTTTAAGAGACAGAGTGTCTGTCACCTAGGCTGGCCTCTCTAACCTTACTGTTATATTCATTATAATTTCTTACTTTTTTTTTCTTTCAATAGAGATGCCCTGTCACCCAGGCTGGAGTGCAGTGGTGAGATCAGAGCTCACTGCATCCTCAAGCTCCTGGGCTCAAGTGATCCTCCCTCCCTGACATCCTCTCAAGTAACTGGAACTACAGGCATGCCCCACCACACCCAGCTGATTTTTAAAACTATATCATGTTTTGTTTTGCCATTAAGGATGAGGTCTTGCTCCATTGTTCAGGCTAGTCTCAAATTCCTGGCCTCAAGCAATCTACCCACCTTGACCTCCCAAAGGGTGGGACTCCAGTCATGAGCCATCACTCCCAGCCTTCCTTTTTGCCCTTGTATATGGTTCTTTTTGCTTTTCTGACAGCCGTGGTAGCTGTACTTCATTATCTTATCACTTCTACTTGGCTAAAACCTGTAGTCACTGACTAACTCAGGCATGAGTATATCTTTTTATTGTGCACTGCTGATATCATTTAGCACATCATTTATTAATACCAATGTAGAGAGGGAGGCAATGCTGAAGCTGCCACTCCCAACTTTCACCGAGTCTCATGCCAGGTAAGTACAATTGAGCTGGCACTTACATTTCACTATAATTATTTAAAATAGGAGACAAGGTCCACTTCTTTCTTCCTTACATCTTTAATTTCTCATTGAAGTACTTTAGTACAAATTTGTACATAGCATACTAGAGTATGATTGAGAGACCTTGCAAAATGTTCTTTTTCATTTTAACTAATCTTCCCGGGCATTATTTTTGATATTTCTCCAGCAATGACCTTTCCAGCCTGAGCTCAATGCATGTGTTTCCTTAGCCATTATTCATTCTTGTTGCCAGTGCTGCTATTCCTTAGTTTCACAATCTTCTCTTCAAAAGCACTTGTTTGTACTTTGTAGTTAGTTTTTTGGATGGAGGTCATAACCAGCTATTCCCAAGTAAATGGCTTAGTGCTTTGCCTCAATGTGCTTACAAAGTGTAGCTTCAGTCATTATCCCACTAAAGATTCTCATGGAGTCTTGCCCAGGTGTTTGGATATGGTCCATTCTCCACACACATGCCCTGCGAACTTGTATTGTGTAGTGTCAGAGTGCTCCAGAATACAGAACCAATGGCATAAAGAGATATGTAGAGGGAATTTATTATGGGAATTAGCTCACATAGTTATAGAGACTGAGAAGTCCTGGAATATGCCATCAACAAGCTGGAGAACCAGCAGCTCTGTGGTGTATTTACAGCCTGAGTCCAAATCCTGACGTAAGTCTGGAAGTCAAAGGCTCAAGAGCCAGAAACACTGATGTCCAGAGACAGAAGAGATGGATGTCAAGGTCGAGGTCCAGAGACAGAAGAGATGGATGTCAAGGTTGAGAAGAGAGAATTCCCTTCCCTCCACACCTTCTTATATCTTTTTGCTCTATTCAAGCCCCCACTGGATTGGGAGATATTTGTCCATGTTGATGAGGCAGGTCTTTATTCAGAATACTGATTTAAATGGTAAAATCATCTGGAAGCACTCTAACAGACACACACCGAAATAATGTTTTACCAGCTATCTTGGCATCCCTTAGCCCTGTCAAACTGACACATAAAATTAACCATCACATCCTGCTCCTACTTGTATTTTGGTCTCCTTAAGCAGCACTGATGGGGCCGGAAGTTAAAAAACTTCCTCCTTCCCCTGCTGAAGTGACATGCTGTCTGTGCTGAAAGTTGCCTTGACTGTGTGTCATAACAAGCTTGCACAGTTCAGCTGGAGTAAATGATGGCTTCAGGTTTCATTAGGTACCCTCACCACGTTGACTCTGAGTCTGTCCTATTAACATCATCTACTGCCCTTGCCAGAATTAAGATGCCACTGCCAGCAACTTCATTGTCAAAAGCCCAAGTCTTTTCAGCCAAATTCTCCCTGCAGCTCAAGCCAACAGAAAACCCTGCCTCTATTTAATTTTTCGCTCAACTCAAACTTTTTGCTGCAGTGCTGAGAGAAAGGAAGCCACAGGCTTTCAAAACACTTCAGATATTTACAGTTACCAATCTTTGACATGCAAAAATATTAAAAATCTCAGCACTTACACCCCAGGGAAGTACTGTTAGACTGGAAGGCATGAAGTCATTGAGAATTCACAATTTGTTTCTGTGAAACGCTAAGAACAAGGCTGGTAATGGTTACAGTGCATGGAGACGGGGGCTCCGAGGAGAAGGGGGTGCAGACATGCTCAAAATGGAAGCCAGGATTGATGAACCACGAAGCGTTATTTCAGCTTCAACCCAGGCGGAAAGACGCATATGCCATCATAATGTTCTCCCTCACTGGAAATCAGTTCTTCACCATGTTGCCTTGGCTAAACAGTTACATATTAATATTGAGTATTTCAATGGAAATCTTCATTTGTTTTTTTGTTTTCATAACTACTGGGGAGAAAATGACACATTCTTATTGTAAAATATGCAGATGACATGAACAAGGATAAAGGAACAAGCTGGAAAACACACCCATATTCCTTCTGTCAGAGATAGTCACACTGACATTTTAGAGGTCACCCCTTTACACATCTGTTTAACTACATATATATCTTTATCTATCCCCCCATATATACTTATAGACACACACATGATATTTATAAATAGTATAATACATAGTCATTATCAGGTAGTTAAGGGTCTGACATTAAACTCTACTCGTGAGATGACAAGAAAGGCTGTGATTATATTAGGAATATTAGCAGAACACACATTTACTTTTAGTTTCAAGCATTCCTGTAGCTGCAAGTAGCTCAAACTTATGTTTTTGACCTACACAAAGTTACACATCTTTCTGGTTAACACCTTTTTTTTTTTTTCCTTTCAGGCTTCAGAGACTCTTTGTCTCAACAGGTATAGCCATTTTCCCTTTTGTCCAGGGCTATGGGACTTGCTGGTTTACTGTCCTGACAACCATCCTTTCATCTGCCTGCCATCACTTAAATGGCTTGCTTCAGTTTTCCCTCTCTCTCCTCAGCCTTTAAATATGCATTAACAGGCAGAACATTGGAAGAACTTACTTCCAACCTTGCCACCACTGGGGTAAAATCTTTTACACTGGATAACGGGCAGTGCTCTTATATCTCCTATCTCAGCCCACAAAACCCTTGTTCCTTCTTTCAAGAGAGGTATATCTTTTTTACATACTATCCTTGCCTCCAAAACCTGTGAAAGGTCTTAGATTTCATTTTACATTCTTATCATGCAGAGTTTTATGGCTGTTGGCACAAGACTCTTGGGTCACAGACAAAAAAGTGTTATCACTCCTGGCACGGGAAGGAGCATGAACTTCATGGTTGTAACAGTTCCCTTTGACCTCGCTTTGTTCCTGTGATATGGAGCACCCAGGTCGATTCACTGCATTCAACAAGTTTCTGTTACATCTGAGGAGCTGTAAGCTTAGAGACCCCCAATTACTTATAATTTGCTGTCTACAAACCTGTCCTGGCTCTAAAACGAGCCATTACCTGTATCACACTAAGCAAAAAGCCAATCTGCCTTCTGTCCCAGAAAGAGACACTGCAGGAACATTCAGTAAGTCTATTTGTTGAACAAATATCCTGGAGAAGATGCTTCAGGACAAAGGCTATCTGTGCCTTTGCTCACAAATCCAAGTGTGGAAATATGAAAAACCCTTGGAAAAAGGCACCCAAATACATATTGACAAATACACTCGCTACTCTGAATCTTAGAAATACACAAAGCATGATGTTGCAAGGTGTTCAAATCAATGTGCACATTTCAGATATTCCCCCCACCCCAGTGAAATATGCCCTCTATGTCACTAAATAAAAAAATAAATAGGTCTGTGTACTGTGTCCAAATGCCAACTATTAGGTATCATGGCTACATTTTTTTAAACCTTTCTTAAAGATGAAATATCTGCTCAAAAGAAAAAAATCCTGACATATAGATAAAAATCAAAGTAACTAATATTTACCTAACCTACACACAACATTTTTAAGCCAAATCAAATATATTCCCTCCAAAACAATGTATAGCTCTTATCCACTGAGTCCCATTGGTCTCTTCTTTCTTATTCTGTTTTTCTAATCAGTTACCAACCAAAAGAAATTTTCACTGGGAAAAATGATTTTTTCTATTATTATCACTCCAATCTCTTTCTGCCTAGAATATTGCAATTACTTCTTGATTTATCTCCACCTATCTGTTCTAGGCCAAATAGAAACTTTAAAACTTGCAAATAGTCTATCTATCAGCCAGTATCATGATACCACACACACTCTAAGTTACTTGCTATTTTGTAGGGAAATTCTAAGGTCTATTTTTTAAATTTCTCTCTTAATTGCTGCTTCCTTTTTAAATAGAACTATTTAAAATTGTATATTTACTATATACTAATTTCTATACATATGTGAATTTGAACCTTACTTCCCTTCTTTTCCTCTTTGCTTCTTCTCTTCCAGAATTATTTCACTTTCCTCTATCTCCACTAAATAAAGGAACCTTTAAAAATGAAGGCTACATTAAAACTACACTAGATATTACTGTATTCCTAATAGAGATAAAAATAAAATGTACTGGTGTCTAACTTGTTTGGTGTGCTGCCAGATTCTGTTTGCTAGGATCTTGTTGAATATTTTTGCATCAATATTCATTAGTGATATTGGTCTATAATTTTCTTTTCTTGTTGGGTCTTTTCCTGGTTTGGGGATCAAGATGATGTTTGCTTCATAGAATGTGTTGGGTAGTATTCCTTCTTTTTCTATATTTTGGAAAAGGTTGAGTAATATAGGTACTAATTTCTCCTTAAAGGTTTGGTAGAATTCTGATGTGAAGCCATCTTGTCCTGGGCTCTTCTTTTTAGGGAGATTTTGTATAATTGATGCTATTTCAGAACTTGATATAGGCCTGTTCAACATTTCCACTTGATTCTGGCTAAGTCTTGGAAGATGGCATGCTTCCATGTATTGGTCAATTTCCTTCAGATATTCATATTTCTGAGAATAAAGTTGTATCTAATATTTATTAAGAATTTTTTGAATTTCTGAAGGGTCTGTTGTTAATTCGTCTTTATCATTTTTGATTGATGAAATTAGAGATTTTACTCTTTTTTCCTGGTTAGGTTAGCCAAAGGTTAATCTATTTTATTGACCTTTTCAAAAAAACAACTTTGCAATTTATTGATCTGTTCTATAATTCTTTTGTTTTCAATTTCATTTAATTCTGCTCTAATTTTGGTTATTTATTTTCTTCTGCTGGGTTTGGGATTGGAATGTTCTTCCTTTTCCAGTTGCTTGAGATGTCCAATTAAGTTGTTAATTTCCTCTCTTTCTATTCTCTTGAGGAAGGCTTGCAAGGCTATAAATTTCCCTCTTAGTACTGCCTTTTCAGTATCCCAAAGGTTAATTTGTGATAATTCTAATAATATAATATAATTTTTATAATTTGTATCTTTGTTTTCGTTTTGTTCCAAAAAGTAGGTAATTTTCTTTTTAATCTCATCTATGACCCATCTATCATTCAGCATAAGGTTATTTAGTTTCCATGGTTTTGTATTAGAATGCAGATTCCTGTCATTACTGAGTTCCATTTCATTCCATGATGGCATGAGAAGGTGCAAGGAATAATTTCTATTCTTTTAAATTTGCTGAGGTTAGATTCGTGACCTAAGATGTGATCTATTTTGGAGTTGTCCCATGGGGTGATTAGAAGAATGTGTATTCAGTTTTGTTAGGATGAAATGTTCTGTAGATGTCTGTTAAATCCAAATATTGAATGGTTAAGTTTAAATCTAAGATTTCTTTTCTTAGCTTCTTATTGGAGGATCTATCCAACATTGTTAAAGGGGTGTTAAAATCTCCAACTACCATGGAGCTGGAGGAAATCAAGCTGCTCTGTTAGAGTTTCTCTTATAAATTGAGGTGCATTTTGGTTGAGTGCATAAATATTAATTATTGAAATCTCATCATATTGAGTATTGCCTTTAACAAATACAAAGTGTCCATCCTTGTCTTTCCTTCTTTTGTTGGTTTAAAGTCTATTGTATCTGCAAATAAAATTACAACACCTATTTTTTCTGCTTTCCATTTGCCTGGAATATAGATGACCATCCCTTCACCCTGAGTCTGTATTTATCTTTTAAGGTAAGATGAAATTCTTGTACACAACAGATATCTGGCCTGAGTCTTTCTATACAGTCAGCCAGCCAGTACTCCTTTAGAGGACAATTTAAGGCATTCATGTTAATTGAGAATATTGATAGGCCTGGTAGTATTTTGAGTATCAAGTTTTTCAAAAGAAGAGTGGACATTTTTAATCCTTTCGCCATTGTGGAAGTTGGAATTTGATCAAAAGTTTCAAAGTGAGTTTACTCCTGTGGTGGAGAATTGTGGTGATCATTATGGAGGATAGGTCTGAGGATATCCTGGAGAGCTGGTTTGGTTATGGCAAATTTCTTCAACATGTGAATGTCATTAAAGTATTTAATTTATCCATCATAAATGAAACTCAGTTTAGCTGGATACAGAATCTTGGGTTGAAAGTTATTTTGTTTTAGGAGATTAAAAGCCGCCCATTCTCTTCTAGCTTGAAAGATTTGATCAGAGAGATCT
>CAUYON010019996.1:0-12965 GCA_963573935.1 Arctocebus calabarensis
GGTTTTATTTTGTTTGTTTATTTTTGAGACAGAGCCTCAAGTTGTCACCCTGGATAGAGTGCTGTGGAATCACAGCTCACAGCAACCTCCAATTCCTGGGCTCAAGCGAGTCTCCTGCCTCTGCCTCCCAAGTAGCTGGGACCACAGGCGCCCGCCACAACGGCCGGCCATTTTTTGGTTGCAGCTGTCATTGTTGTTTGGCGGGCCTGGGTTGGATTTGAACCCACCAGCTCACAGGTGTACGTGGCTGGCGCCTTAGCCTGTTGAGCCACAGGCGCCGAACCAAGTTTTTGGTTTTTAAACACTTGTTGAATTGAATACAGGGTCTCATTTTTACCCAGGCTGGTCTCCTGGGCTCAAGTGTTCTCCTGCCTCAACCACCCCAGTAGCTGGAATTACAAGTACACCCAGCTTGCCTGGAAATCTTTGTAGGGTAGGCTGGGAGGTCAGAAACCTAGGAAATGCAGGTCAGAGCTGATGTTGCAGGGTTGGAGAAGCAGAGTGGGATAGCAGGCTGTCTGGAGGAAGGATGATGCGTGAATTCTCCAAACTGGAAATAGACCACTCTTAAGATGCTTTCCTCAGTGTGCTTGTTTCTTCCTGATAATTTTTGTAGCTTCCAAAATTTAACAATAAACATTACATTTGTGATTATAAAAACATATATAATAAATGCTCTCTGAACTTATCACATAACCTGTGCTTCTCAACCTTGGTTGTTGAATCAGTTGGTTTTTGGTGCATAACAAACTACTCTAAAACTTAGTGCCTTAAAAGCAAAACCACTTTATTTGTTCTGTGGATGAACATTTTCATGTACATTCAGCAGGACAGTTCTGAGGTTCTTGCCTGGGAACACTAGCATGGCTGTAGTCATTTTTTGACTCAACTTGAGCTCGATGGTCTTAATAAAGCCTGACTAACATGTCTGGTGGTTGGTGCTGGCTGTTGACTGAGCCCTGGGTCTCCAACAGGGTATCCTTAATGTCTCAGTTCTGAAAACAGTAAGAGACAGTGTGTTTTTACCTGCAGATGGTTTTCTAGTCTCTGCTTTGTGTTATATTTGCTAACATTTCATTGGCCAAAACAAGCCACATGGCCATACCCTCACTCAGTATGGAGGGGATTCTACAAGGGCATGGCTACTGGGAAGCATGGTGCATCAGGTCCTATGACTGTGATAATCCACCCCAAGTGGACATTAGAATTACCTGGGAGCTTTGCAGAATCCCTATGCCCAGGCCACACCCCAATCAATTTAATAACAATTTCTTAGGATAGGAACAAGGCATCAGTATTTTTAAATTGTGCTGGTGATTCAAATTCTGCAGCCAAGATTGATGGCAGCTGTAGTAAACCCATGGAAAACATGTTTCTCTTTATAGAAATTTGACTTGGTGTGGCTAGAGTGCAGTGGTGTTATAGCTCACTGCAGCCTCCAACTCTTCCGCTTAAGCCATGTTCCTGCCTCAGCCTCTCCAGAGGTCACCATGCTTCGCTAATTTTTCTATTTTTCTTGTAGAGGTGAGCTTTCACTACTGTGCTCAGGCTGGTCTCTAACTCCTAGCTTCAAGTGATTCTCCTGCCTTGTCCTATCAAAGTGCTAGCTAGCCTGACACAACTTTTTAGAAATTTTTAAGTGTATTCTGGGATGAGAGGAATAAAGAATTGTCATACATGTGCTTTTAATGTGCTCATATGTATGTCTGTGAATTCAACATCAGAATAATCCATAGAATATAAGCGGAAAAGGACCAGGAACTCAGGACTGTCCCAGGAAGGGGTAGGGTCAGTCAGTCAATGACAGTCCCCGCTGAGTCCGTGCAGAGTGCAAACTCTGACACCCGCCCTTCACAGCCCCCTTTGTGGTCAGGAACTGCCTCTCTCAGGATAATGCTATTTTGCAATGTTTTGACAATGAACTTACATGGTTATCGCTTCGCTATCATTGGACGTATATATGGGCTTCCCAATTAAGGTGGGCGGAGGTAAAGCTGCCTTCTGTTATGGCCAGGTCCAGGTCCGTTCTGCTCGCGCACATTAAATCAGTCACTGTGGAACGGGTTTTGGAAAGAAAAATTTATTTGCATTGTTATACTGAGTGAGGAGATGGAGACGAGCTCTCATATCTGCCTCCCTGAAGGTAAGGCTTAGGGATATTTCTGGATAAGGAAGTGGGGTGGGGAAAGGAGATTGCTACTGGGGAAAAATGAAAGTTACAGCTTCCTTCTGCGCAAGCGCGGTCGGGGTTCCTGGTGTTACGTAGAACGTACAGACGACGGCGCCTCTACTCGTGAGGGGTGGGGTCGCGCCCGGGCACTTGCGCAGGCCCAGTTGGAGGGTCAGTGGTCTCCATCGGTTTGAACTGTACCAACTTCACGAAGAAATAAGGCGACCTTTGCCTTGATTCAGTATCTGCCAACAGGCTGGGAAAGCCTGACCTAGGTGGAGTTGGAGTTCCTACAGATCCAGTTTCGTCATTTCCTTGCTCTCATTCAAGTGATACCTTGTTTTATTTTTCTGAAAGAGAAAGTAACTTTATTTCATTTTGGGGTGTAGGTAGACGTCTAGTCTCAGACCTTTTGGAATTGCTTCTTCGTCCAGTCACCTTGTGACCGTAAGCATGTTGAAGCCCACTGTCTTGTTCACAGCTGACACATGCCCACTGTCCCCCACCAGCACGTTCCTGAAACAGGGGGACATGTTCCTGTGGCCTTTGTCAAAGCGATTGTACTTGCAGATACATGGAGATAGTCCGGTGAATGACAGTGGTTGTCTGCATCTTTGCAGTGGTCACCAAGCCAGACAGGATCCTCCCTCAGGTGGAGACGTTACCAGTGAAGGAGCATTTTTTGTCAATATAGGTCTCCTTGGTGACCTTTTGGGAGTCTTGAAGCCTAGATTGTTCTTGTAATACAGCGGGAGATTCTCCTTGCCAGTTTGTTTTAGCAGGACCTTCTCCTTTTTTTGTGCAGTTTTTGGCCGGGGCTGGGTTTGAACCCCCCCACCTTCGGCATAGGGAGCCGGCCCCCCACCCCTTTGAGCCATAGGCGCCGCCCCAGGACCTCCTTTTGAAAGATGGTGGGCTGCTTTTGGTTGGCACTTGGCCTGAATGTTGGCGGTATTTCCAGCTGCCTTATGAAATGGCTAATTTTTTTTTTTTTTACTAACAGGAGGGTAATCCTTGTGGGGATAGAGCAGTTACTTCGTGTTCCCCCAGTGTTAGGTGTATTTTAAGTTGGTTTTCCTAGAGATGTATCTTTAGCGTCTCTAATTCCAGCCCTAACAAAAGTTACTTGTATTTCAAATGCAACTTGGGCTGTGAGTAGGATTTTCAACCCCAAAACTACTCCTGTGTAGGGATTGTAATGAAGATTAAATCCTTCTACTTAGCTGTAGTTTAAACTAGTCTCGGGGCTGCTGTTGGCACGGACAGAGTCCATGGGTGAATGTCTTGGCTAGGTCCACAAGGAAGGGCCAGCTGTTGTGGGCAGACAACCCACATCTTATTTATTTATTTATTTGTATTGTTGAATCATAGCTGAGTACATTAGTGCAATCAAGGGGTACAATGTGCTGGATCTTAGAGGAGCAGAACAAGTGGGTGAGAACCAGGCTCTACTCATGTCACCTCTTGTAGGGCTGTGAGTGCGTATCCGTGGAGCCCTGTGATTATCTAGGAATTGAGTGATCCCTGGATAGAGATGTTTGTGCTGTCTGGGACTCTGGTAACAAGGACAGTTGGATCTTGGATTCTGATGGAACTGGGGCCAAAGGTGAAAATGCAGATGAGGTGGATGCTGAGGTGAATGTATTAGGCAAGTGCTTCATCTAAAAGGTAATCTATATCTGCATCCTGATTTATGAATCTATAAGCTTTTTTTTTTAAATAAAAACTTACCAGCCTGCAGTGATAGTTGCACAGTTGTGTAAATTTACTAAATCTCACTAACTAGACACTTAAAATAGGTTAATGTTAGGCAATGTAAATTATATCTCAAAGCTATTTGAAAAATAGAGTGTAGGTGAGCTGCTGGTACTGAGATGAAATCACCACCAATTTTTAGTTGCAGGTCTCTCATGGAATTTCTTCTGTATCAAAGAACATGATTAATTGTGAAATATTATGAGTATTTGAAAACATGATAGTATTTGGGGAATAGCAATTACAAAATGTATGAGAGCAGCATCTATCATGCTGCCTAAGCTGAGATAAGGAAAATGCTCTTGACTCATATGGAATGATACCTAGGTAGCCACGGTTTTGTTTTGGAATAGTTTGAGCCTTCTAGTACAATATCTTTATGATGAATGTGGCAGATAGTCTCCAAAAATGGCCCTGAATGAACTGTCCCTCCCTGTGTTCTTGCCCTTTTATAGTCTTTCTGCTGCCCCTATGACTTACTTTTGACCAATAGAATGTTTCAGAAATGATGCAAAGGATTCTAAAATCACAAGAAATGTTGCATTTCTGCTTTAGTTTCTTGCATCATGAATGCTAGAGGAAGCCAGCCACAGTGTAGGAAGTCTGAGTACCTGAGATCTCCATACTGTGAGGAAGCTCAAGCTAACTACATGAAGAGGGAGGGAATGACAGAGAGAAATGGAGAGAGTGAGATTGGTGACTGGCAAGCCCCTGGCTATTCTAGTTATTAGCCTAGATAAGGAAAGAGGCTGTTGTGGACTTCCAGCCCAATTGAGCCTTTGGTTGACTCCACAGCCCTGCTGCAACCACATGAAAGAACTCAAATGAGAACTACCCAGCTGAGTCCAGTGAATCCACAGAGTTGTATTTTAAGGTACTATGTTTTGTGGTGATCGTTACATAGCAATAGATAACACTGATGAGGTAAGGAATTATATTTTGATTTCTCCAATTTGAAATATAATATGTGTAGGAGGTAGACTGAAGGACTTTAATAAAGTCATCATAATTGCTAGCCATCTTTTCTTTGACTTTGTATAATCCAGACTTTTTCTTTTTTGAATAATTTTCAGAGACTGCAGACAAAGTGGTGTTGTAACAAAGGTGTTCCAGGTAGACTCTGAACCACCAAATACAGTCTCTTCTGAAGACAATGCTGACAGTGTTCTCAAAGATTCATCAAAGCAGGCAAGAGATAAGATTGTAATTATTTAGATTGTTACTGTCTTCTTGGTTCCTTCTGTCTCAGTAGGCACGTCTTCCCTGTCACTGCATCACCTCTGCACACTCAGATCTTTATAGTAGAGTCAGTATCAGGCATTGCATGGTGTCTTCATTGACTTCCCAGCCTCTGGTCCGTCCTCCACCTACCCCAAAGATTAGAATTCTTCCCTGGTGTTCTGCCCATCCTCCAGTGTTCTCCATGTCTCTCTTTTCCTACTGAAGAAAGAAAGCAGAACTTTTTAGCACATCTTCCAAATAATCAGCTTCTGTCCTTGGTCAGGCTTTCTTGCTCTGTCTGTAACCCCCATCCCTCCGACGTGGACTCCAACCAGACTAAACTGTGTGTGCCGTCACATGTCACCACTACCCTGGAACCAGGCCTCCTTTTATAAACTGCTTTGAATTTGGGATTACTTTGTTCCTTGTCTGTCTGCCCCATGCACTGTGAGCTCCCAGGTGGCAGAGGGCGTGGTTGCTATCCTCATTGCCTTGCATAGGGGCAGGTCAGAGAGAATGGCAGGAGTACATTTGTTGAATAAATGTATCAGGCTAGTAGAGGTCCTCAGTGGGCATTGACCTCTTTTATACTGAAATCTTTATTTCCTATTATTTGCAAAGCCTCACTTCTTTGGAGTGTCAGCTAGACCTAAGAAAGGATATTTGAAATTTCAGTTCTTAGGTGTGGGCACTAGCGAGATGGATTCAGGAGCAGGGCCAGAGGATAGGCTAGCCTGTGGTAAGGCAACTGACCAAGAGGTCCCAGTTATTGGGATCTTGTTGGAAATGACAAAGGAAGTTTTTGGGAGTGTCCATCCCTTAAGCACAATGGTGGGCCTGAGGCCAAAAGAGATGCTGTGGGTGCAGATGTAGGGTGGGGACAGGTGTAATCAACCAGCCAGCTGGGCTGTAGACTGGCAGGGACAGCCAGCAGAGGCTGAGCCCACATCCATCAGCAGTACTGAGGCTTGCAAAGACGAAGTCGGTGGAAAAAGAAGTCCAGAGAGAAGGGTATTTAAAGACTGTGTGCAGGCAGGTAGTGGATAGAAGTCCTGTTCTGGTCTGACCCCACCCTATCCTTGTCCCCTGGATCTGATGGCCCATCTGTTATTACTCAGACTCTCATGATTGCACTATCCTGCCTCCTGTCTTGCTCATTTAACCTGCTGGGGCCTACCATCCACCCATCAGAACGTGCTGCTAACCACGCAGTCCTGCCCATATACAAAGCTGTGCGTTTCCAGAGTGAAGTGAAGCAGGGATCACTTGGCAGAAATTACTATAAACACTTTCAAGTGAGAAAGATAGGCCATGACACCATCTCTATCATGGAACTTTTAACTTTCACATTCTAAGTGGGCAAAACCAAGTAACTGATATACAATATTTTATTTCTAGGTATTAAAAAATGGATTTGTTGGATCAAAACAAAGGAAGAAATATAAGAATGCTGAAAATAAACCTAGTTGGAATGTTAATCTTAGAAAGTTTCCAGGTATGATACAACAGAACAAAGACAAAGCTTGGCATTCTAAACCCACCTAATGGGCTCGCTGCATGTTCTCTTGTTCACAGAACTGTTGGAATAAGAACCACCAGAGCAGAAAAGTAGCCTATACGGTCACTTGAATTTTAGAGCTGTCCCAGCTAATGGCTTAAGACCATGGGGGTATAGCAGTCCAAAGAAGTCTGATTTATTATTTTATTTCAAAGAGGGAACCATGGACATCTCAAAGGCAAAAGAAAAGTTAGAGTTTTAGGGTTTGGGGACGGGTAGAGTTTGGGTGAAATTTTGGTGAAAGCAGGGTTTAAATAGGCCCAAAGGAAAACTGGGCTGGGTGTGGATCGGTCATGTGAGGTGTAGACTGTGAAGGGGTCCCGGGGTTCTGTACCTTGGTAACTACAAAGATCAGCATGGAAAGTTGTGTCCAGAAACCCTTCTCCTGCCCCAGAGTTGCTTCTCTGTGTCATGGTGACTAGATCCTCCAGGCAAGTGTTGGATGTTTCCTTTTTACTATAGAATTTCAAGCAGCAGAGTTTCTGATAATTTGTGATTTTAGAGAAAGAGTTTTTTTTCCCTCGTTAAGAAAGCAGTGGACACTCAAAGGGGGGCTGTTATAACATTTATGGCTACAGTGTGTCCTTGGGATGAAGGTTTCCTACTAACCTTGAAATTGATTGATCTGTTTTCCCAGGCTGTTTGGAATGTTGTGGGATGTAGAATGGAAGATGATTGTCTCAGTCAGAGCTTATTTTTTCTTTCCCAGTTCTAATTGAGTGTGTGTGTGTGGTCTTTATATAATTGTTATTTCTAGGGAAAGAATATGATGACAGTGATCCTTTATTAAAAGATTTTCACCTAGGAGGACATCTTTATGTGATGATATATAATGCAGATGCTCACAGAACAATGTTTTTAATGTAATTATAGACCTGGAGGTAGGTGAAAGAACCAACTCCAAAGCTTTGAAAGATCTTCGCTTCTCAGAAAGCCCACTGGAAGTCCCAGCATATCATGAAGGATCGGGTTCTAGACCACCCACACGCATGTCCCAGGTAACTTCTAAGGACACTCTTCAGAGTACCAAAGTGCCTCCCATGTTTTTAATGCTTCCATGAGATACTTTAAGGCTTCCCATGAAACACTTTAAGCCAGTGTCTCTAGACTTTTGAGTATGTACCAGGCACTGTTCCAGTGCTGGGAATACTGTGTTGGACAACAATGCTCCCTGTAGTCCTGGAGCTTACATTTTTTTTTTTTAATTGTTGGGGATTCATTGAGGGTACAAGAAACCAGGTTACACTGATTGCATTTGTTAGGTAAAGTCCCTCTTACAATCGTGTTTTGCCCTCAAAAGGTGTGGCACACACTAAGACCCCACCCCCCTCATGGAGCTTACATTTTATTGGGGTTGGAGGCAGACAGATAACAAAGCAGTAAATAATCAAACCAAAAATTTAAAACAGTAGAAAGTGTCATTAAAAAAACAAAACTGGACTCAGTGCCTGTAGCTCAGTGAGTATAGGGCGCCAGCCATATACACTGAGGCTGGTGGGTTTGATCCTAGTCTGGGCCTGCTAAACAACAATGACAACTGCAACCAAAAAATAGCTGGGCCTTGTAGCCAGTGCCTGTAATCCCAGCTACTTGGGAGACTGAGGCAAGAGAATCGCTTAAGCCCAAGGTTTGAGGTTGCTGTGACATCACAGCACTCTACTGAGGGTGACATAGTGAGATTGTCTTAAAAAAAAAACACAAAACGAAACTGGATAATGAGAAGGAACAGTGGTTCTCCAAGTGTGATCCCCAGAACCACAGCATCATTTGGAGCATCATTTGAAGCATCATTTGGAGCTTCTTGGAAGTGCACATTCCCAGGCATGACAGACAAGGTGGGAGCTGAGGGGGAGGTGGCTGAGGCCAGAGGATCTGGAGCTTTGGTTCTCAGATGCAGCTGTGTACAAGTTAGAATCACCTGAGGAGCTTCAACCCAATGCCAGACTCCTAACCTCAGAATTTCTGATTCAATGAGTCTGATGTGGGTTTGGGCATGGTTTGTTCTGTTTTTTTTTTTTTTTTTTTTTGAGACAGAGTCTCAAGCTGTTGCCCTGGGTAGAGTGCCGTGGCATCACAACTCACAGCAACCTCCAACTCGTGGGCTTAAGCAGTTCTCTTGCCTCAGCCTCCCAAGTAGCTGGGACTATAGGTGCCTACCACAATGCCTGGCTATTTTTGTTGTTGTTGTTACAGTTGTTATTGTTTTAGCTGGCCGGGGCCAGGTTTGAACCCGCTAGCCTCGGTGTATGGGTGTATATGGCTGGTGCCCTAACCCACTGAGTGATGGGTGCCACCAGGTTTGTTCTTTTTAAATACACCTCCAAGTGATTCTGTCAGGCAGGCATGGTTGAAAGTCACAGTTGCCAGTCCCATTGTAAGGAATTTGGATTTTATTCCACTTGTAAATGAGGAATCTATTTGGAGGTCAAGACATGATCTTATTTACATTAAAAATTTCCCTTTGGGCTTGGCGCCTGTGGCTCAACGGGCTAAGGCGCCAGCCACGTACACCTGAGCTGGCAGGTTCGAATCCAGCCTGGGCCCGCCAAACAACAATGACAGCTGCAACCAAAAAATGGCTGGGCATTGTGGCGGACGCCTGTAGTCCCAGCTACTTGGGAGGCAGAGGCAGGAGACTTGCTTGAGCCCAGGAAATGGAGGTTGCTGTGAGCTGTGATGCCACAGCACTCTACCTAGGGTGACAGCTTGAGGCTCTGTCTCAAAAAAAAAAAAAAATTTCCCTTTGGCCACAACATGGAGATTAGACTGTAGAAGGCGAAGAGGGAAACACCAGTTAGGCGACTTTTCTCCAGGTGAGAGATGGTGGTGGCCAAGGCCAAGGTCGTAGAGGTGGTGAGGAGAGGAGGCAGTAGGACTCGGACAGACTTGGCTTAGGGATCAGCTAGATGGGACAAGGGAGAGGGGAAGCTAAGGCTGGCTGAGATGGAATGTGAGAGGAGCTCCTTAGATATCAAGTGCAGGAGTGGAGTAGACCAGTTCAAACTCAGGGGAGAGGGGAAGGCTGGAGATACGTATCTGGAAATATTCAATGTCTAGATGATATTTAGAGCTTGATCTGAATGAGATCACTTGTCAAGGCTGTGCAGAAAACAAAGAGAAGGTGGCACAAGAAAATATTCTCCACATAGAGGTCAAGTAGGTGAGGGGAGCCTCAAAGTAGGAAGGAAGCCAGATGAATGTGGTGCCATGTAAGCCAAGAGGAAGAAGTGTTTCAAGGACAAGGCAGAGGTCATCTAAGCCATTGATTACTGAAGATTCTGATTAGACAAGGACAGAAAATTACTTATTGGATTTGACAAAATAGAGGTGATTTAGGACCTTAATAAAAGCCATATCAATGCACTCTTACTACTATGACACAGAAAGATACCTGTGTACTAGTTGTATGCTACTACTATTTGTTGGGCCCTGGCTTATCTATTGTCCAGACGTGGACCGCTGTGCTTCCTTGCTCTGGATCAACTCCCCTTAGGTGCCGGAGGGTAATTCGTCTTAGCAGGAGAGAGAGAGAGAGAGATACAGTCTTTGAGGAAAACAGTCCTAGTAGGAGAACGAATCTTAGAGGTCTTCTTAGAGCAGGAGAAACAGAAGAGTCAGAGTGAGGGAGTCCGCGAAGGAATGAATGACCGTGGGCTAACCACTCCTGCAGCTATTCATAGCTGTGATCCTGTGGCCATTTGCACCACAGGTGTAGAGACTGCCAAGCACTGTCTTGTCACTGTCTTGTCTTGTATGCTCTCGTGTTAATGAGCGCCCAGTCCCTTCCCCATGCCCTTATCACCAAGGTATCATATTACCAAGATGTTAGATCACAGGTGTTTCTTATATTTTCAGAGTGTTCCAAGCTTAACTCTTGCTTCTCCTTCCCATGAGCTGTATGATCTGCTACAACTATTATAGCCCTTTGATTTTTCTTTTTCTTTTCTTTTTTTTTTTTTTGTGACAGAACCTCAAGCTGTCACCCTGGGTAGAGTGCTGTGACATCACAGCTCATAGCAACTCCCAATTCCTGGGCTCAAGCGAGTCTCCTGCCTCCACCTCCCAAGTAGTTGGGACTACAGGTGCCCACCACAACGCCCAGCCATTTTTTTTGGTTGCAGCCGTCATTGTTGTTTGGCGGGCCCGGGCTGGATTCGAACCCGCCAGCTCAGGTGTACATGGCTGGCGCCTTAGCCTGTTGAGCCACAGGCGCCGAGCCGATTTTTCTTTTTCTTTTTGCAGTTTTTGGCCAGAGCTGGGTTTGAACCCGCCACCTCTGGCATATGGAGCTGGCGCCCTACTCCTTTGAGCCACAGGCGCCGCTAGCACTTTGATTTTTCAGTATTCATAAAATCCACTGTAGACTTTCGGCATCTAAGGACAGCCCAGGAGCCTTTGTTCTCTTTTTTGCATCTGAGGCCCAAGTATAATATACCTGAAGTCACCTTTTTTAATTTGACCACAAATTAGCATCAAATATAAAGGAGGCAAAAAGAATGACTCCTAAACTTTGTTACATATCAGGATCAAGCAGGGGAAACTTTAAATACATGTATATGTATCTCCCACCTACTCCTTCCTATCATTCTCCTAGATAGCCTGCGTCTGTTTAGTCTGGGATGGACTAAATAGATGACTAGGTGACTTTGATAATCAGCCCAATCTTGAAATAACTGACCTAGAAGACCAGTTATCCTTGTCCCCAGCCCAAGTTCTTTCCTTCATTTCTAGAATCCAATGCCAAGGTTTAACTCACCCTCACCTAGTGGGTCTTGCATCTGCCTACCCACTACATTTTCTAGAAGAGCACAATGCCCAGGCCAGACCTGCCTGCAAACTCCACTGAACAAAAGGGCAACTCTCCCTACAGTGGAAGGTTGCCTGTCCCAGTCTTCTGGATTACCTCGCTCCAAAATGAACTAATGCGCACACTTGCTCCTGTGGGGCAGTGCACACCATATGGCCCAAATAAGAATACTGTTTTTATGGTTAAACATATCATTCTGAAGAATGAATGATATATGATGAAATACAATGACTACTTTAGAAAATAGTCTCCTGTGGTCACAGTTACTTGTGTGTAAATATTTGGATTACCTTTCAACCTTAGTTGTTTGAGTTGTTTTTTACAAGGCAAAGATAGAACAGAATATTATTTAAAGATTCTAAGATTAAGAATCCCAAGAGACGAGGAACATAAGAACAAAGACAAAGTTTGGAGAAATTGATTAGAGTCCTGAAAGCCAGGGAGGCCAGACGAGACCCTTGACTTTTTTCTTCCCCTCCTTTTCTTCATATTAATAAGAGATTCTTCTCAATATTTTAGTTCAATCCCATATTCATATAGATGGGTCCTTTTGAGTTACCTAGAGATTTTTGAGGAAAGTAGATACTAGTAATTTTTGAGGAAAATAGATACTATCTTAAGTCTTTAAATTCTAAAATCAGGGATGGTGCCTGTGGCTCAAGGAGTAGAGCGCCGGCCCCATATACCAGAGGTGGCGGGTTCAAACCTGGCCCCGGCCAAAAACTGCAAAAAAAAAAAAAAATTTTTTTTAATCAGGTCTGTCTAATGGCAAATTCAGATCTTTTTATTGTAAATACTCATTTTTAATGAAATAAACATATTTGATAATTGCACTTTTAGTAATTTTAAAATCTTAGATACTGGAGTAATAATTATAAGCTTCCCCATAATGATTTTTAATGTAATGTTACTATACCATAACCTTTACCATCTTATATATCTAAATATACCTCTATTCTTAATTTCAGTCCCCTGGTTTTGCGCATATAAGGAGCCAAAAGAGTTTGACAAGCACGGAGATCATGAGAATTCAAAGGGCGACAGACTTTCTCAAGTAAGTATCACATTCTCTTTACCCCATCTTACAGCCTACAAAGATACATTGTGATCAAAGAGAACTTAAAGATGGGACATTACAGTGGTTTTAACCATTTCCAACTTTTTTTTTTTTTGAGACAGAGCCTCAAGCTGTCACCCGGGATAGAGTGCTGTGGCATCCACAGCTCACAGCAACCTCCAATTCCTGGGCTCAAGCGAGTCTCTTGTCTCCGCCTCCCAAGTATCTGGGACTACGGGCGCCCACCACGACACCTGGCCATTTTTTGGTTGCAGCCGTCATTGTTGTTTGGCGGGCCCGGGCTGGATTTGAACCCGCCAGCTCAGGTGTACATGACTGGCACCTTAGCCCGCTGAGCCACAGGCGCCGAGCCACCAATGAGTTGTTTTCAATTCTC
>CAUYON010019997.1:0-24776 GCA_963573935.1 Arctocebus calabarensis
TTATATAGTGATCAAGGAAATGCCATGAAGGATATCTGTAATAGTATGATCAAAATATTTCTGAATGTATATGAATCGTGCCCTGTGATTGCACCAATGTACATAATTATGATTCAATAAAATTATTAAAAAAAAAAAAAACCTTTCAGTCTTCAGAGGTTCTAAGGTTTTATAATAGTGGAAGAGGGATTATGTAATTTGTCAAACACTCCCATCCTACCAATGTGCTCACTCCCCAATCCTTCAGAGTGGGAGAAAATTTATTCACCTTTTTACTTTTAGCGCCTACTATATATCACATGGCCAAAAAATAAAACAATCGTGGAGCTACGAAAAACATGTCTTGGGAGTTATTTAAAAAGGTACTCAAGGGTGGTGCCTGTGGCTCACCAAGTAGGGCGCTGGCCCCATATACCGAGGGTTGAAGGTTTAAACCTGGCCTGGGCCGAACTGCAAAACAAAAAAATAGCTAAGCGTTGTGGCAGGTGCCTGTAGTCCCAACTACTGGGGAGGCTGAGGTGAAAGAATCACCTAAGTCCAAGAGCTGGAGGTTGCTGTGAGCTGTGTGATGCCACGGCACTCCACAAGGGCCATAGAGTGAGACTCTGTCTCTATAAAAAAAAAAAGATACTCAAATGCATGGGGATTTTAAGGTGGCTGGATAACTAAAACTTGGATATTTTTAGAGAATATGCAGAGTCCCTCCTGATGGAGAGAGAGCTTAACACAGCTTGTGCAGTGAAACCATTTTTTAAATTTTTTTCCCATAATTTATTTTATTTTTATTTTTGAGGTAGAGTATCACTTGGTCACCCTTGGTGGAGTGCTGAGGCATCATAGCTCATAGCAACCTCAAATTCTTGGGCTCAAGAGATCCTCTTGCCTCAGCCTCCCAAGGAGCTGGAACTACAGCCGCCTGCCACCATGCTTGGAGAATTCTTTCATCCGCCAGCCACCATGCCTGGAGAATTCTTTCATCCACCAGCCACCATGCCTGGAGAATTCTTTCACAGAGCTAGTATTTTTCTCTCCAAAGGAAGAGTGAGGGTCATCTGTGAATTATTTTAGGATTTGGGAACAGTTTGGAATATTTAAAGAGTGAGGAAAGTTTGAAATATGAATGGCAGAGAGCAGGAGAAAGTGAACAGGAAAACATGGGGTACCTGGTCAGAATTTAGAGGTCTTTCGAATTGGATGATATCAGCTGTTAGGAGTTTAGAAAATCTCCTAAATATTCAATTGCTTGGGTGTAGGATAGAAAGACAGAGGGATTTATCAACAAAGAAGGATTTTGTTTATTTGCTTACTTGTTTGTTTTTCCAGGAGAATGTGATAAACTCCAAAGGTGAAAGTGATTGCCATGACGATTTGATGCATCCTAAGTATGATGCCGTATTTATTGACGGGGGTTCCGAGATAAGTAAAAAGGTTAATGGATTGGATTTGCAAATCAGAAAGATGGACATGCAGGAGCTTTTGGTTGGGGACTGGATTATTGCAATTTATAGTTCTAAGGTAGCATTATTCACCATAATGGCAGGTATTTGGGTATTGTCCCAAAAGAAAAGAGGTAAGGTGCATTAGAAAAGATCAATGGAGGAAAGGGACCGCTGGGAGGCCCGGGTGATGGACATGAACAGCCTGCCTTGTCCATGTGGACTTGTAAGTTCCCCAGTACACAGAGCAAACTCAATGACTAGGATCTCCCTAGCTCTAATTTTCAATGTTTCAGGAAAATCAAAAAGAATCCATTCTGTGACATTCGTCTTATTATATCTTGGGATATTAACAGTTAATGAAATTTACAGAAATGAGATTAGGCTCTGAGATAATTAGGTTTAAAATTGCTCAAACTCTGGTTTGATTTCATACATATGCATAAACTTGGTTCCACCGCTACTCATTTGCTTACCTACTTATCTAGCTGTCTGTCTGTCTGACTGTATTTCTCTAACTCATTTTAGCTATGAAAAGTTTACTCTTTTTCATATCTTACTATCTCAAAATGAAGGGGTACAGTTCTGAAAAACTGACGACAGATCGCTTATCAGAAAACAAAGTAATCCCCCAAGTGCTAATTCCTCAGAAACTTTGCATAAAGCAAAACTTCACTGAAGTCTCTATAAACAGATCATACCATTTGTGTGACCCTTTCCCTGTGGCTTATGAGTACCGTTAGCGCCCAAGCAGCTGGCTGTGGTTGCACAAAGGTATAGACTTGCTCTCCGTGTCCTCTTTTGCAGTTACTACTGCTCTGGTTGATACTGTTACCTGTGCCTACCTGTATCATTTTTTTTTTAATTTAAAGAAAATTTTCATTTCCAAAATGTAAAACAATCTGATTCCTCGTAATTCATCAGAAATTGTCATTTAGTTCAGGGCTATTCCAAGCCTTTTGATTTTTTTGATTGCTCCCTGTTGCTGTCTGATCACAATCCTTACTTCTGTTTATAGCACCATTCTGTAAAGAAAGAAGGGGCATAAAACTTCAATCATCAGGTCTTACTCAAAGAAAGCTGAGGCAGCTGCCTCTAAGATGAAAATTTGGAATCTTCTTTGAAGTTAACATCTATACACTATCCATATAATACTACTATAATAATTACAGTATAGTCCTGATTTCTATAACAGGGGACCAAATGAATAGTGACTTAAGTAAGCCAGTTTATTTATCTTTCACACAGAAAGAAACTGTCCCAGCATTAGCAGGCTTGGACAGATTCAACTCTAAGGCATCTGGAATCCTGTTTTTTTCAATGTTTTACTCTGTGATTCAAAGGTTTTTTTTTGCTTCTCCTTAAAGTCCAAGATGAAAAGCTACTATGTAAATATTTCAGACAGCTGAAGGCAGGAAGGATAAGAGAAAAAGGGAAAGTAAAGGTAAGTCCTTTCTCTTTAAGGTTGCAACCTTGAAGTTGTGCACCTCACTGCTGTTCACATTCTAATAGTCATAACAGTCCCATGGCTGCACAAAACTGCAAGGAGTTTGAGACATTTTTTGTTTTTGTTTTTATGTCATCACATTAACAGCTAAATGTAAAAGGGTTACTATTGTTCTGAAGTAGAAGGGAGAAATGAATACCAAAAGCAACTAGCAATCTCTTCCTCATCTATAAAGCCAATGTATAATGTAATCAATCAACATCCTTGCAACAGTTTCTTATAATTTTCATTTTCATTTTATTGCCCTTTGCTTTTCACTTGCAAAAGAGAAAAGTGATTAAAAAACTTTATATTAATACTACATTTGATAAGTGATTAAAAAACTTTATATTAATAATCAATTGAATGGATTATAAAATATGTATTTTAAATTCCTTGAACCTGATAAGCATTTGTATAGTATTCAAGATAGAGCAGAAGTTAACCAATATTCAGTTAAGTATAAAAAACTATTATGTAAGGCAGCGCCTGTGGCTCAAAGGAGTACGGTGCTGGCCCCATATACTGGAGGTGGTGGGTTCAATCCTGGCCTCAGCCAAAAAAACCAAAAAACCAAAAAACCAAACAAACAAACAAACAAAAAAAAACTATTATGTATACTCAGCCACCATATATCTGCAAAGTAACACTGAACCCAATGTATTGGTCAACTTAATTGGGGGAGTCCTCAATACTGTTTTTGTTTCTGCTGTTATGGTAGAGGGGAGGGTGATGCTTGCATTTTATTGGCATTAAAAAGCCAATAGGATGAAACCTTAATTGTATATGTGACTTACAACTCACCGTCAGTGTAGAATGAGTTTAACTGAGATTTACTCAACTTCTCTCCCTCTCTCTGAACCAATTAAACACACACAATTTTGAAGATTGTAATTGTCACTGTTAACACCGTAATGTTAGAATAACCGATATCGTCTGGGCAATGATGATTAGCTTAGGAAGTGAATAACCTTTGTACTGTTCAACACCAGTGATGTCCTCCTACCAATAATGCAGTTGCCATTAAAAAATGAGTAAAGGGCCACTGGAAGTGCTTTTACTTAGGAACCTATAATAAAGGGCACAGCTCACAAGTTATGAGAAAATGTACTTTAAAGAACAATGTGAAGCTGGGTGCTGATTAATATAATTAAATATTGGTAAATAATCATTATAGCCATTTCATAAATATATATTAATAGTGGAAGTCTATTTGCAGATTAAAGCATTTTACTTCTGTTGCATAGATTTGAAAATATAAAGCCATCTGTTTATCTTTATATCTCATATACAACCTCGTTGGATACCCCCCCCCTGATAGCTATTCAATATACTGGGTGCTGTCTGGAAAGTAAACAGCCATGCATATCTTTATTTTTCATGTTATGTGACTTGATACTGAACACCTCTCTTGAATAGCATATATTTTCCCTTACGGGGAGAAAAATATTCTTGCAGTTATTTTAGCCTCGTCTTTCTCCACTTTTCCTTCCCATGAGAAAGTCCAAATGGAATGATGATTACACTACTTCTTTTAGTGCTAAGGATACGCTCAGAACTCTTTCTACTATTCATGTATTGTATTTTACTTTAAGCTGATATAGTTATGCATTTTAGAAAGATTTAGAGGCTCGTATCCGGTTTCCAGCGCTCACACCTTTTTCTCACTATTAGCCATCCTGGGGTCCGAGGTCATCCTTGAGGTCGTGCACGCACGGAGGGGGAGGTATCAGTTTTATTTACAGCATCAACTCTTGATGACCAAAACATAAGTCTTTGAATTTAAATACTCTCATTTCCTCCACTGTAGCCCCTTGACTGCGCCTGTGTGTCACTAAAGGCGTTTCAGAAGAGCTTATCCAATATACCGCAGAGGCCTCCTAAGGTCACACTACTTCGGTTTTCACCGCGTGTTTAGCAACCGTACACAAGTCACACATACACGGGATGCCTGTGCAGGCTCTTCCACTGATAACTGATTTTTATACACCCGGAGGAGTTTAACCCCTACTGACCCCTACCCCTAACCTCTAGTTGTGTACGTACATTCACAAAATATCTAAGTTTCCGCTCCAGGGTCCAAGCACTGGCATCTCAAGTTCGTCCAAGCTCAGACAGAAACCCCTCTCGGTCCCAGTTGCTGTGGATCAGAGAATTCCCTGATTCCCTGATTCCCCCGCAGCTATGCCATGTAAATAATGGAATGTACGAGCTAAACCAAATACATTTCCACCCCTTCGTGCGCTCTTGGCCGCGGACTCCAGGGGGCAGGTGTAGGGTTCACTGAGAGCGCGCTGCTTCGCTCCTTCCCGTCGCGCGGGGCTCTCCTTCCCGCTCCGCCCAGACCCTGTCTATCCAGCCCTAACTGGTCGCCCTGGCTACCCTCAACCCTCAAAATCCCTCCAGGAGACCACAATGAACCGGAGGGTAAGCAAAGGGAAAGAAATAAGACCCTCAAAAAGAAATGGCAACCTTCCAGCTGAGTGCGGAAAATCCCCCAGTGTTTCGTTTCTCAATGCAACAAGTGATCCTCGCAGGGCCTCCTGAAATCTCGGGGCCCTGCAACTCGGGAGTCGGTCTCGCCGGCGTGAGCTGAGCCAGGTTGGCTTTGAGCGGGTGGTAAAAACTCTTTATCCCAATTGTGACCAGAACAATGGCTCTGATTCTCTCCTTCCCACCCCGAGCCTTTTGGAAAGGCTGTTACCCGAATGACTTTTTCCCACCTCCACGTTTCTGACGGTGGACCTCCTCCACCCCCCATTCCCTCCTAAGTTTCCTGGAGGGTCGGGGATGCCTGTGAACTGGGGGCTGTACGTGCGCAAAGGATTTTTAACATTTTCCCTCTCTTCCACTTCCTTGACATGTGTGCCCTGAGCTTTACGCATTGCCTCAAAACCGGAGTCAATAAACCCCACCGTCTCGCTTAACGCTGTCATGAAGCCCTGAAATCACATATATTCCTATAGAGAGAGAAGGGTTTTGGAAACTGCCTTGGCTCGACAGGTTGCAGCCACGTGTTACCCTCGCAGGAATACTTTCTGCTTCTGAGATCGTGGCAGCCGCATCTGCAAGGGGGTTCTCCCAGCACGAATCTCCCACCTAGCCTTTTTTCCTGGTCCCTTCTCGGGAGCCCCGCAGGAGAGTCGCCCCCGCTTGCAGCCGCGTCGCCAGCTACTCTGGCGCCGCCGCCCGCGCTCGCCGCTGCGACCCGGAGGGAAACGCGAGGCGTGGGAGAGCGCGGGAGACCGGGTGAGCCGGGAGCGCACCGGAGTGGGAGAAGCGGGGCAGGCAGAAGGGCGGCAACAAAACCCCAAAGCACCGCGCTCCAGGCCCCCCGGAGTGGAGCGACAGGAGCGAGGCAGGACGACGCCGAGCCTCGAGGATGCCTCGCGCGCGGGCGCCGGCGGGGCGCTGCGGGTTACCTGTGCTGCCTCCTCCCTGGCTGCCGCCTTTCGGGGGGAAGATGCCCGAGCACTTCTCCCACTCCACCTGGCCCGCGAAGCACAGCTCGGTGACGATGTGCAGCGCCTTCTGGCACAGGCTGCTCACCCCGTCCTCCTTGTGGAAACTCATCGTCTGGCTCGTCTTCTTTTCCCTTTCTGTCCCAGTTAGCTTAGTCGTCCTTTCCCCTGGGCGTTACCTCGAGGCTGACCCCTCTGGCGCCCTAAGCCATAACCTGCCCTTAGTGACTTTGGCCGGAGATCGCGCCGCTGAGAGCCCACAACTCTTAGGAGCCCGGAGTTGGTCCCATGACGGGAGAGGAGGGGTGCCGGGGAAGGAGCAGAGGCGGCGGCGGCGGCGGCGGCGGCTGCGAGGTGTGCGCCAACTCTCCCGCCGCGCGAGCGATCGGAGGCCGGCGGGAGCCGCAGACCCGGCATGGAGCGCGGAGGGGAGTGGGGAGACGAGAAGAAGCCAAAGCTCTCGACTCGCAAGAACGCCCCCCTCCTCTCCCCTGCGCATTTGTGTTTCTGGCGGGTGCTTGGCGGCGGCGCGTCCAATCGTAGCCCGGCACGGACCCCGGATGACAAGTCGCGGAGAGCGCAGCCCCCGCGCCCCCGTGGGCCGCCGAAGGGACCCGCGGGGGGCCTGCGGTCCCGAGCCGCAGCTGAGACCCGCGGTGCGCTCTGCAGCGGAGAAGGGGGCGCAGAAGCCCCCTGCGTTTACCCCCATACTGTCCCCTCTGTCGCACCAACTTTTCCACATTTGTATTGTACTTTCTGTGCTCGACCCAGTTCTACTCTTCTGAAGGCATTACAATGCAACGGAACCTGCCAAAGTTAAATTAGAAAGAAAGGAAATAATCATCAAACCAGACGTCTGCTGAAAGGAGAAAAATGTCCTTCTCTGTAAAGCATTTTAAAAACGATTTCTAACAATGATAGTTTAGAGACATAGCTTTTACCGGAGATGACTTTATTACTTCTAGTGGTAAAATTCAACATAAGGCACATTTCCTGTTTACCTAATTTAATGTTTTCTTTATGCACAAGTATGAAGAAGCAAATTTAAATTTATTACCTTTGCTTTTTAAAAAAATCCTCTTAGGTAGATCACACAATGAACTGTTATTTGTATTAATATTCAGCTAGGATTTGGCAATTTGGCAACTCAGAATGCACAACTGAACTTCTTTTATCTCATTTGGTGACCTCTTTAAAATACTTTATCTCCTGAGTGTTGCTTAACCTTGAAGAATTTGCTTACACATCTTTTTCTCAGTCTGTAAAACGAGTGGCTTGGATTCGGGCGTCCTAAGCTTACTTGTTCTTATAATTCTCCTTTTAAGTTGGTGCAAATCACTAATGGAGCAAAAGGAACAAAACAATGTCAGTAAAACAGTGCCTCGAGGATGTGATGAGTGTGTTTACATAGCTTAATCATTTTCAGACAAAATTGGACCCCATATTATAACCTGAAGATTGAATTACCCATCGCAGGTAGGGGCAGGGGGTTCTTTGCTTCTGAAGTGGAACATCCTGAACTTGGTGTGTCTATACTAGTAGAATAAGTAGTCTTGTTTTAAACAGCTTGTCAGTTTACGGTGCATTATTTTCCTTGTGCGGACACTGTGGTAAAGCTTACTGTAAATATTAGGCTTCACATCCCAGTAGAGAGGCATTCATTAGTTGAATCATTTTGACTTGATTCATAGGACAATTGGGGGTTTAGCCAGGGCTGCTTTTACCATGAATTGACAAACCCAAATCTGAGGGCTTCATTTGATTTTGGCTTTTATGCACATTGACTGGGATGGCTTTTAGATCAGATTGTCTAAAGAAATAATTTCCCTGTCAATCAAATAAATATCGAACTTCTGCTGGGTATGCACCAAGCTAAGAAACACACTTTAATCAGGCACTTTGCAATTGTCCTTACCCTCTACTCCTTTACTATCTAGACAGACCCGTGTAAAACAACCTGCAGGGCAGAGCTGTGCTTTCATATTTACTGTGTGAACAGACTGCTGCGTGGGAGGAGCAGATGAGTCATTTATCGGTATAATACTTATAATCCTAATTGCTTAAGTGGAGGAATGCAGAAAGTCTCTCTAATGGCCCTCATATTTGTTTTCAGTGTTAAATATTGAGTAAACAAATCTTGGAAACAACTTTCCTGGAATTTGTTTATGGTGTTCCTGGCCTGTTGCTACTCTTACTGCTGTGTTTTGACAACAAGTAGAGTTAATTTCACTGGGATATTCATTTTTCGGAATTTTTTTTCTTTTATTAATGGGAAAAACTCCAAGTTATGTAAAATAATTTAAAGAGGTTTCTTCTGGGTTGAATATATTTGACCCCTAGCATACGTGGCCCTGGGAGGTCCTCAGAGCATGTGCCCAGGCAGCCCCTCCCCTCTAACGTGAGGGCGTATAAACTTCTGGACCCCGATGGGATACTGGGTAATAGCTCTGTGATTCTCTCTACTCACATGACAAATAAATTCGTAATTGCTTTCTCTTACTAATGTGCCTTATTGTGAGTTGATCTTTCAGCAAATCTTCTGGACACAAAGGGAACGTTTTCCCTTTTTCCTCACAGCTGTTAATATACCAAATATTAATATAATTAACTTTCTTCTCTGGAGTGCTTTAATTCTTTTCCAGGAGAATCTTTTCTTTAATCTTTCTCTAGGGGCGGAAACAAACAGTTATAGTTCACCGACTTTTGTAACAGAATAGTGTCCCCTTCTCCCATAGGTATGGAAGTATATCATTGAGAGTTGGGAATATGTAACAGAAGGAATGGCCTGGAAAAAATGTCAGACATATTTTCTGTCTTTTAAAAAAAATTCCTCTACTCTTTTTGGGAACTGAGGCCTGCATCCCCCACTCAGCGGCAGGGGAATGTCTTCTGTTCTTTCAGCTGCAGGAGGCGGTTCTGCTGAAGTGATGGGAAGGCTGCCTGGCTGAGGTCTGGGTGGGCCTCCCAGGCGGCTGAAAGTCACAGCTTTGTCTCCAGCAGTGATGGGACAGTAACAATCATTGATTGTAGTCGAATGACAATAGCCTAGAATTGAGGGCGCTGCCTTAAAGCTCTGTCTTTCTGCTTCTGTACAGGAATCTGGTGCTTTGAGATGACAGTCGGACACTTTTCCTGTTTTGCTGGCAGTGTCATCAATTTCCCTCTTCTCTTCAATCACTGGTCTCCATGCTTCTGATGAGGACTCGTGGACAAGTGCAAAGCTTTTGGCAACACTTTCACTTAATCTTCCTTTTCCAGTATAAAACCTCCTGTCGTTTTTGGTTCTGGTATCTAGGATCTAGAGCCTTGCAAGTTTAATATCTCTGAGGAAAATCTCTGTTGTATGAAATTTGTGGAAGGGTAATCACTAACCCCAGGAAACTGAAAGTGCAGCTGACTTATCTATGCCTCACATTCTTTTGAGAGTAAAACTAAGCACTGGATTTTTTTTTTTTTTTTTTTTTTTAAGAGAGAGAGTCTCACTTTATCACCCTCAGTAGAGTACTATGGCATCACAGCTCACAGCAACCTCCAACTCCTGGGCTTAGGCAATTCTCTTGCCTCAGTTTCCCGAGTAGCTGGGACCTCAGGCGCCCAACACAACGTCCACCTATTTTTTGTTGCAGTTTGACAAGGTCCGGGTTCAAACCCACCACCCTTGGTATAAGGGGCCAGCACCCCACCACTGAGCCACAGGCGCTGCCCCAACCACTGACTTTTTGATAGTGCTTTCCCAAGTGCTTTTATATTAAGCACATATTTGCAGCAAAACTTTAGATAAGGGGACACTCCCCCAGCACAAACCTCTCCTATGGTTTCATTACAGGTAAAATGACGTGGTAAGCTCTATTCATACATGTAAGGCAGGCCGATGGGAGAAAAATTTCTCAATGCCACTGTGAAAGTAGGCTATGAACCTGTGGGAAGAATGTACCACACAGATTAGTCTACACTGTATTAAAACAGAATAAAACTATATCATCCCCCCAAATTTATATTAACCCCAGCCCTGCTTTGTTAGCTTCTTGTGCTACATGTCCCCCCTCCCCATCTGCAGAGTCAGTAATAGATGCCTCCCTTTCTGGTTCTTTCTGAGACTCTCTGAGGTCAATCACCAGCTTCTCTTTATTGTCTGCCACTAGAATAGTGATTTTCAACTGGTGTGCATGAAAATTTTTAAAGACTGATAATTTCTTTCTTTCTTTTTTTGAGACAGAGTGTTACATTGTCACCCCACGTAGAGTGCTATGGCATCATAGCTCGCAGCAACTTGAAATTCTTGGGCTCATGCAATTTTCTTGCTTCAGCCTTCCAAGTAGCTGAGACTCCAGGGGCCTGCCCCAATACCCAGCCATTTTTAGAGAGGGGTCTCGCTGTTGCTCAGGCTGGTCTCAAACTTTTTAGCTCAATCAATCTCCTGCCTTGGCTTCCCAGAGTGCTAGTGAGCCACCGCGCCCCACCAATTACATTATTTTTGAAAAAGAAAACCAACAACCTATTTTGAAAGAAATTCAAAGTACTGTAAGTATATTCTTTTTTTTTTTTTTACTCTTTTTTGATCAACAGAATTTAAGTGTGCTGTAGAAGTTTACCTATAGGTTCAAATGTGCCATGAGATAAAAAGGTTGAGAAACTCTGCTCTAGAGGGGTGAGCCCTCTGCCCAGTAAGTTAGTGACTGCTCCTTCTCTGATTTCCACTTTGCAAACTTCTTACCATTGTTGCCAGAATTTCTCTTTAAGCCCAGTTCTTGATATCTGGATTTGAAGCATGAAACCACAGAGCACTGTGGATAAGCCACAGGGAGAAATATTAAAAAGCATGATGATCAGAAGAGGGAGAACAGACCCTTTGGCAGCAGAAGGGGGCATTCAAGTGAGAAGACCCCTGAGTCTTCAGTCTACGGGGTTTAAATGCTGCTTTTCCTATTCTGGGGGTAGGGAGTCCTGGGGAAGTGTGTCCCAATTTGTCAGAGGCTTACAGGCAGAAAATAATCCTAAAATAATCCTAAAATTAGTCTAGGAAAAGCTCAGGCAAAGAATTAGGGTGTGTGCTTTCTATGCAAGGAGGAATCACCCAAAACCTTCCAGCACTGAAGAAAATTAGAGATGTGTTTCCTCAAAATTTCTTTTTCTTTCTTTCTTTCTTTCTTTCTTTCTCTCTCTCTCTCACTCTCTCTCTCTCCCTCCCTCCCTCCCTCCATCCCTCCCTTCCTCCTTTCCTTTCCTTTCCTTCCCTCCCTTCCTCCCCTCCCTTCATTTTGACAGAGTCTCACTTTATCACCCTCTGTAGAGTGCGGTGGCATCACACAGCTCACAGCAACCTCCAGTTCCTGGGCTTAGGCGATTCTCTTACCTCAGCGTCCCAAGTGGCTGGGACTACAGGCACCCGCCACAACGCCCGGCTATTTTTTTTTTTATGTACATATATATATACTTTTTTTTATTTACCATTATTTATTTATTCACTTCTCAGTTGTTTGACATTTAGATTGCTTCCATTTTTTTTTTCTCACAAAGAAATATAATTTGGGGCTGGAAATTGTTATGCTTCAATCTTTGCCCAGGGTTTAGCTAGCTGTTTTTTTTTTTTTTTTTTTATTAGAGACAGAGTCTTACTTTTTCATCCTGGGTAGAATGCTGTGGCATCACAGCTCACAGCAACCTCCAGCCTTGGGCTTAGGCGATTATCTCTCTTGCCTCAGCCTCCCGAGTAGCTGGGACTATAGGCGCCTGCCACTATGCCCAGCTATTTTTTGTTGCAGTTTGGCTGGGGCCGAGTTTGAACCCACCACCCTCAGTATACGGGACTGGCACCCTACTCACTGAGCCAAAGGCGCTGCCTGAAAAACATTTCTTTGACATATTTGGAGATAGCTGTCATGAGTTTCAAGGATAGAGTAAAACTTCAAAGCCGTTTTCTTGGAGTTGGGGCTGGGATGGATTTGGTGGGTAATTTACGCCTGTAGGAAAAGTAGTGGGGAAGTACCTTTTCCTGGATCTAGAAGAGATTAACTGAGATTCTGACACCTTCAAAGGACAGAAGAGAAACAATCACCATCTATCCTCCTTACAGGTACGTTTTCGTTTATATAACTAGACTACCTTTGCTGTCTTCTCAAGCCTCTTTCTCTCTTGCTCCCCAAACTTGTTCTGCTTCAAAGACCCCATTCTTTAAAAATGTCTGTACCTCATTGGAGAGTTTAATCTTCATTTTCTGAAGTTTCTCTTGTATACATACATGTTAAAAATAAATTTGTATACTTTGCTCTTATTTGTTCTGTTTTATGGTGAGTTGATTTTTCAGCAAAACTTCAAGGGCAAAGGGGAAGATTTCACTTTGTCCCCAAACCATCTTTTGTCTTTTCCTGAATCCTTTCCTATTCTTTTTGTCCTTTGGGGTTTTTGGCCTTTTATTGCTTTCCTATCATTTCAGCATCATTTAAGGAGGGCCAGGGACATGAGTATGCATCTTTACTGTGACATGTCTAACTATTTAAAGAGGCAATTCTCAGCGTGTCCCTGTTTAAAATTTTACAATGGCTTCCTATTGTGCTTTAGTTATTTTGGATAAATTCAGTGTGGCCAGCAAAATGCTTCTTGACCTGGCCTTTTTTTTTTTTTTTTCCTGAATTCTTTGTGTACTTTCTTCTCACACTCTGTTTCTCCTTTGTGGCACAAATCATAATGAAAATACAGTAATTTGTTGTGACCTCTGGAATGAAAAGAACCTTTCTTCTTTCACCACTACCCTGTGTCTAGTGCCTCAACCTGGATCAGCGGTGATAGTGATTCAACAAATACTTGCTGAATCCATAAATTAGTGGATGTCACTTGTTCACTCTCTTTCTTGCTATTTATCATCAGCAATAAAGGCCTTTAGTTACTTGTCTCAGAAATACCAGGGTGTGTTCTAGTAACGGATAAACTGTTCTGTTCCCAGGGAAGAAGAGGGATCAAAAGAAAAAGCAAGCATTAGTAGTGGGATATGTCTTGTGAGAAGGAAAAAGATGGTCATTTGTGACTCAAGGACAGTCACAAATCTTTGAGAACCTGTTTTGTGTCAGGTCTGTGTTATATGTCTAAGTATATGATTTAGTAATCATAACCGTGATTATTAATATCTGTCAATCTATATACAATTAAATACTTTTTGACCTAACCGTCCCCTGTATTATTTCATTTAGTACCATGACAGGCAGAGTCCTAAGCTTTTTACATGTATTTATTCACTAACTTTCCACAATAAGCTTGTGATATAGGTGCTGATATTCCTCTCACTTTACAGGTGAGAACACCAAGCCATCAAAAGTTTGAGTAGACTTTGTTAGGCCATATAGCACAGAATCTACATCTGAGCAAAATCTTTAAGAATTTAGGCTCTTGGCTCAGCACCCATAGCCCTATGGTTACAGTGGCGGCCACATACATTGAGGCTGGCGGGTTTGAACCCAGCCCCGGCAGCTAAGCAACAATGACAACTGCAATAACCAAAAAAGCCAGACATTGTGGCGGGTGCCTATAGTCCCACCTACATGGGAGGCTGAGGCAAGAGAATCGCTTAAGCCCAAGAGTTTGAAGTTGCTGTGAGCTGTGACGCCATAGCACTCTACCCAGGGTGATGTAGTGAGACTCTGTCTCAAAAAAGGGGGGGCGTCCCCTGTGGCTCAGTGAGTAGGGCATGGGCCCCATATACTGAGGGTGGTGAGTTCAAACCTGACCCTGGACAAACTGCAACCAAAAAATATCTGGGCATTCTAGGCGCCTGTGGTCCCAGCTACCCGGGAGACTGAGTCAAGAGAATCGCCTAAGCCCAAGAGCTGGAGGTTGCAGTGAGCTGTGATGCTACAGCACTCTACCGAGGGTGACAAAGTGAGACTCTATCTCTAAGAAAAAAAAATTTAGGCTCTTAACGGTTGCATTGTGTTGAGTCTTCTTATCTATCCTCATGAGATATCCACAGAGTAGGCAGAGTGAGACGAGTAAAGGACCTCTGAGCCAGGCAGCTGAATTGATAAAAAAGCATGTAATGATAAAAGTATGACCTTTATTTACTTCTCCAATCACATTAGCACATTAGCACCCAATGCTTGCCCTGAGTAGTCATGCCATCTAAAAACCTAACATATACCATGTTATATGTGCATTGTTTTTCTCTTCCATAAAATTGAATAGGCATATGTATGGACATAAGTATAAAGGTGTCCTGTTGTTGTCTAATTTCTAAAAAGGTGTAGTTCTTATTCTAACTAGTTCTATGAAAAAATTTTAATGAACCCTATATAATACTGTTGCATTATACCCAATAGTGAAAGATTAAAAAGTTTTGTCTAAGATCAGAAACAAGGCAAATAAAAAAAGATACAAGACAAGCATGACTGCTTTTACCACTTCTATTCGATATAGAACTATCAGTTCTATCCATAACAATTATGCAAGAAAAAGAAATAGAAGGCATTCAAATTGGAAAGGAAGAAGTAAATTATTTCTGTTCACAGATGTTATGATATTTAAATTACACAAAATAACTTGTTAGAACCAATAAATGAATGCAACAAAGTAGCACCATACTGAATCAACACATGAAAATCAGCCGAATATCTATACATTAACAATAACAATGAACAATCTGAAAAGAAAATTATGAAAAAGCAATTCCATTTATCTTAGCATCAGAGAGAAAGAAATGCTCAGGTATTAACTTAACCAAGCAGTAGAAAAATTTCTACGATGAAAATGACAAAATATTGATGAAAGAAATTAAAGAAGACGTAAACAGGGGAAAACCCATCCCACGTTCACAGGCCGGAAGACTTAATACTGTTAAAAAGTTGATACTACCCCAAGTAATCTGCATATTTAATGCAATAATTTTTTTTTTTGCAGAAATAGAAAGTGAACTCCTTTCTAAAATTCACACAGAATCTCAAGGAACTCTGAACAACCAGACAGTGCTGAGGATAAAGAACAAGCTGGAAGACTTGCACTTCCTAATTGCAAAACTTACTACAAAGCTATAGTTTCAGAAGATGGTGTGCTGCTGGTGTAAAGATAGATCTATGGGCAAATGAAATAGGATAGAGGGTAAAAACTAAACCCTACCACTCATGGTCAAATGATTTTGGCAGGAGTGCTAAAACCATTCAACAGGATAAGGATAGTCTTTTAAAAAAATGATGTGTCTTCATATGAAAGCTATAAATTAGCTTCATATTAGGGCTGAGTACATTGGATACTTTTTCTTCCATTCTTGAGATACTTTGCTAAGAAGA
The DNA here is from genome assembly GCA_963573935.1 of Arctocebus calabarensis. Lineage (NCBI taxonomy): Eukaryota > Metazoa > Chordata > Mammalia > Primates > Lorisidae > Arctocebus > Arctocebus calabarensis. The sequence continues at coordinate 15,653 of CAUYON010019997.1, forward strand.
ATATGTTCTAGCTCCATCCATGTAAACACTCACGTTCGTTTTCTATTGCCTCCTGACAAATTACCCCAAACTTAGTGACTTAAAACCATTTATATCTATTATCCCACAGCTATAGGTAAGAAGTCTTGGCAGGGTGTGGTGGGGTCTTCCTCTCAGGATTTAACATCTGAGGGCACTAAGGTTCCCATCTGAGGCGCAGGATCCTCTTCCAAGGTGACTGTTGCTAGCGGACTCATTTCATGTGCTTGTCAGGCAGAAGCCCTTATTTCCTGGCCAGGTATTGGCCCAGGATGGCTCTTTGCTTCTAGAAGCTGCTTGTAGTTCCCCATGTAGATGGTTTGCAGCGTGGCGATAGCGCCCTCCAGGCTGGCGGGGTCATAGCTCTCTGCCTTCTTCCCTGCAGCCAGCTGGAGCCAATGCTCTTGAAGACCTCTCCTGATGAGTTAGGCTCACTCCAAGCAATTTCTCCTTTGCATATAACATAATATAATTCTAGGACTAACAACTTGTCAAATTCATAGGTTCGGCCCAGACCCAGGGAAGGGGGTTTTATAGGGCTGTGTACACCAAGGGAGGATGTCTTGGGAACCTTCTTAGAATTCTGCCACAGCACAGTCAGAGGCAAGAAAATAGAATTACAATGTGGAGCCAATTGACAATGAAATGTTCATACCATAGATATGCTGAGAGCCTGCCCTGGTTGAACTTTCGAAAGGCTTTGGAGACTCAGGAGAACTGTCACCTTCCACGTGGGCCTCCTCCTGCTTCTCTGGGACAGGCACGGAGCCAGGCGAAGGGGACAGCTGAAGGGACTTAGAGATGACCTCTTTCAAACCTTAAATGTATGGGTTTGGGAACCTTTTATCTATTTACCTGGGAAAACTAGTTCTGGGAAGTGATAACTTCCTGAGGCCTCCCAGAGAGTGGCAAAGCTGAAACTAAATCCGGCTTCCTGGACTCCCCATCCTGTGCTCTCCTGCCCACATCAGCACCCTGGAGTAGCCGCCTACCCAAGACCCCCTCGAAGCCCCAAAGTCCCCTCTGTCCCTGATCAGAACAGAGTCCTCCTGGCTTTCCCCAGCCTGTAATTGCCCAGGGAGAGGGTCCATCCCTTATTTGATGATGGTTAGTTTCCAGGGGATGACGTTACAAAGTGGCACCAAGTGCGGACTAGGACAGGCTGTCCAGCCCTCTCTCACTGGCCATATCCTGGAATAGATCTCATGGCTGCTGGACAGACAGTGGCCTGTGAGGCATAAGAGTTAGGAAAGGCAAACAGATCAGCAAGATTATGACAATACAAATACTGGTTGGTTTAAACAACAGAAATTCACGGTTTGGAGGTCAGAAGTCTGACAGCAGGGTGCCGAAAGGGTTGGCTCTTTCTGAAGACTCTGCTTTGAGTCTCCTCCTAGCTTCTCCTAGGTCTCTGGCAAGTTTTGGCGTCCTTGGCTTGTAGTAGCGTCATTGCATTTCTGCCTTCAACTTCACGTGACGATTTCCCTGTGTGTGTATTTGTGTGTGCTCCGTTTCCCCCTTTTTATAAAAAGAACAGTCCTATTGGATAGGGGTCCTCCCTAAAACCTCATCTGTACTAATTATCTCTGTGATGGCCACATTTCTAAATTAGCTCACACTGAGAAGTACGGGAGATTTGGACTTCACACATGAATTGGGTTGAATCTGTAACAATTCAACTCCTAACAGATGTGATAGCACAGACACTTGGCATGGAGAGATGTTTAGTGGACATGTGCTAAGTGAAAGTGTGCACCTCCTGTCTGCGCTAGTTTTTACACCATCATAATCTTGATGATTCGTGTGCTTTTCCTAACTCTTAGTGCCTCACAGGCTGCTGTCTATCCTGCAGCTGTAGGATCTATTCCAAGATACAGACCAGTGAGAGGGAGCTGGACAGCCTCTCCTAGTTCCTGAGGGATGCCCTTAGGGTTAGATAGTTTTCCTCCCAAGGATATGGAGATTGGTAGACCCTGGATGACAGGAGGAAAATCCTAGACTTAGGTGGGTATTTTGAGGGTGGCCTCTAAAATGACACAGGGTAAGGCCAAGACTTACCTGTGCTTCTGTCTTCTCCACAAATCCCAGACTCTATTAGCCAAGCAGTAGAGCATATTGCTCATGTCCTTCCATGGAACTTGCTCTAGTTAAATGTCACCATAAATATTTTACAGTTGCAGAAACAGAGGGAGATCTTAGGATGTATATTTTCAAGACTCAGCGCTAATCCTACATCCTCTATGAAGAGTTCCAGGATTTTTTTCAACCAAGAATGTCTTCTCCCTCCTCTGAATTCCTGTAGCAAATAAACCCTATTCATCATGTACAAGGGTTTTGTCCCAGATTTCATTGTATCCTAATTGTTAGCAAGAGATTGACTACAAGAGGGGAAGTGGTCCAGAGATGGTCTTATATATTCACAGAGTAAATTTTCAAGTTCAAGGAGACTGGTAAATTCATCCTCTATCTTAAACAACTTTTTTCCTACTCTGATATCAAAAATTCCTTATAGTAAAGGAAGATGATGTATAACACAATTATCAGGATAAGACATCTACTTCAGTTTATACTAAGGTGTGAATGACTGGTGTAACACCCTCATCTAAGATAAGGTTTTGATCAAAGATAAGGCAGCATGACTGCAGAGAGGTTTCTGGAAAGTAAAAGGTAAGAGTTCGTATAGAAACAGAACCAACGTGTTAACAAATGGCCTGGAAGGAGACAGGAGCCACTGGGATTAAATTTTACACACTTTACAATTTTATTTGTAGCCATCTCTGGAGGAGAAAAAGAAGAAACAAAAGCCTCTGGGTCCTTTGGTTCCTAGAAGAATCATTCTATTCTCCTGCCTATTGTGCTGCTATGTCTTACCTTTTCAATATAATGTCTTTCTTTAAAAAGAAATATGAATGTCTGTACATTTAGAAATATGCTGGAAGCTGATCAGCTTTAGCCTTGAACTTTGTCTTATGCTAAAATAGAGAGCATACTTAGAATGACAAGTACGACAAGCAAACGCCATAACCTAGACACTAGTATTTTGGTGAAATGACCATGGTTGAGGTAGAACAACTTACTGAAACCTCTCTGAGAGGCGGTGAGTTTACAGGTTTCATGACTTACAAACCAGGCGAGAGCTCTCAGGACAGCTGTCTGATAGACAGACATCCCTCGTCCTGTATAATTTAAAATATGTCTCATCAGAATTGTGCCAGTGAGAGTTAGAGATCCGCTTTCTGATCTGTGGGAGAAGGAAGACCATTATGTTCGACCAGCTGACCCTTTGGTTTTAATCAGAGATGTGTCTACATTATGTCTAAGTCTTCAATCTAAAGCATTCCAGGAAGTTTGGAGGGAAGCATCAGTCAGAGACAAGCCAAAGGATCTGACTTGCACCTAAGAAACTGAGTTATTGGAATAATTATTGGAACTAAGCTGAGTTATTAGAATACGCATACATTTATAGTGTAAAAAAATGGTCATCTCTGACAACTGCCAGAAAGAAATGCCAGACGCTGCTGGTTTGGTTTTGCCCTGACGTATGTTCATTCATGGGCATGGAGCCGAGACGGGGCTTGTTCCTCAGCCCAGGCCAGACGTAATGGTTCATTACCTTGCCCACCTCAACACAGGATGTAATGTCGAGCACTGGGCGGTAATAGCTGGCAATAGAAATCCACATAAATTACTGTATGTTTAAACACTTGGATGTTTTTCCAGAGTATGCGCCCAGTTTGTATTCTGAAAATAATTTGGTAGGGTACTTAACAAACCAATCTTAGTTCTTAAGTGAATTTAATCTAATAAATATTTTCTTATTGTGATGGTCAATTTCCATGCAGCATGCAAAATACAACTCCAAAGAGGCTGCGATTTGCCTTACTGAGCCTATGCCATTTCCAGTAACTGAGTTTTAAAACTAGAATAGTAAAAAAGAGCAAAAGACCAATTTTACATGATTTGTTAAATATTTATTTCATATTTAGTGTTCACCATATTAAGTGGTGAGATCCTCTCATACAACAAGCCTTTAATTTTGAATTTTATAATTACTATAAAATCATGTAAATTGGAAAATTCTACTGAGAGCCTTTATCATAACTGGATGTTTTCAAATTTCCAAAATAAATCTCAAAGGCTGCATTACCCAGAAAGGAAGGAAGAAATCTAAATGTTGGTGGAGGAAATAGGAACTTTTGAGCACTTAATTTAAAGCGCAAGCCTCATTGAGTGATCAAAGCAAGTTGCTGCAACTCGTTGCCTGACATTTTGCTTTCCTCTGTTCACCATATCCTTAGAAAGTACTGACAAATTTTACGGAAGTTACTTGCTATTAAATAATTGAATCTACATACTAGCTTTGATCTACCTATTGGACATGAAATCAAAATTGCCAAGTGAGGTTTTTGGGGTCATTTTCAGTGGACTTTAATGAAATCCAATTTGAGTATAAAAATATATGATCATATTGGATAGAAATCTATGTTTCCTAGACACTACAATGCCAAACAAATTGTCTCCATGTGCAAATCTGCATTTGTCTATTTGATGGTTAAGGGAGTGCATTCAGTGGGTGTGAATGGTTTTGAGGCAATTCGTAAGACATTAATGTAACTGTTTTTTACTCTGTTTGCAAGAAAACATTTTTTGAACATATTTAAATTCATGTATCCTTAATTATTATGCTAGTTGAGTCTTTATACTTATTTAGTTATCCCTAAAAGTTTGACACAATTCTGAATGTGACAACTTAAGGAATGGCAAAGAACATCTTGGTCCAATCTGGTCCATGCAAAAAAGGGATGAGAAGCCCAGAGTCCTTTGTCATCCTGCTGGAGTCATGAGATTGGTGTCTCCTGCTAGAACTCTGGCTCTTTCTACTACATCAAGATACCCTCTCTTCTGCTGTCAGTACAACTGGGAATAACAAAGATATACCAGAATACTTCAGAAATCCCAGATCTTTCTAAGAAGCGTCTATGATGGGTATTGGAGGGGCATTTTATCTGGACCTCACATTCCTAAAGGGACTCAACACTTAGATTTCGACAGTATCCATAATTGAACAGGAACATTAAATCTGTATGTCCACACAAAAACTTTAATTTATTTAACATGAAAATTTTAAATACATACTAATTCTGTATTCATGTTTTCATCTTCTTTTTCTGAGAAAATGCAAGAATAGAAGTGGCTGTGGTCTCTCAGCATTGACTAGTCTTGTTAATACTGATGTCTCAAAGAACCCATGTTCTCTCTCTTTCCTTTAGAAATGTTGGAGAAAATATCTGGGTGCTTTTCAGCCAAAAAGTGGAATGGAATTCTGGCTCCATCTCAACCTGTTCAAATTCTCCAAATTCTTTGAGAAGATTTTCCTTGATTTTCTGAGACAGGAGTGACTGTGCCTTTTTCCACTCCCAGGATGCTAAAACTTGTGTTTTAGTTTTCTGAGCCACTGTCTCAGACCATTCACTAAGTGGTAAAACCCTTGACTGGAGAGCCAGGGTCTCATGATTACAATTTTTGGTCTGAGTAGAAGCCTGGTGGTGGCAACATGCCTGCTCTACTGGGGGAGGGATGAGGTGTCTAGTCTAATGTCATGGAGGCATATGGAGAAGAGTATAGGCCAGGGATGGAGATCAGGGCGTGGCTAGGAGGTTTGGGTTTTATTCCAAGGATAAACAGGAAGCCACCAAGAAATATTGGCTCCGGAGGTATATGATGAGTAGAACACACCTCTGGAAACTGACTCTGATAGATTCACGTATGGAGGATTGGAGGGAGGCTTCTGTAATATCTCAGACAACTGGCAATAGTGTTTGATCTTATTGATAGTAGAGGGGTAAAAACTGGAGTTATGAGAGTAATATTGATTAGAAATTGGCTTGAGGGGCAGCACCTGTGGTTCAGTGAATAGGGCACCAGCCCCATATACCAAGGGTGGTGGGTTCTAATCTGGCCCCAGCCAAAATGCAACAAAAAAAATAGCCAGGTGTTGTGGCAGGTGCCTGTAGTCTTGGCTGCTCAGGAGGCTGAGATAAGAGAATTGCCTAAGCCCAAGAGCTGGAGGTTGCTGTGAGCTGTGACACCACTGCACTCTACCAAGGGTGACAAAGTGAGACTCTGTCTCTTAAAAAAAAAAGAAAAGAAAAGAAATTGACTTGTAATTGATTGGATCACAGAACTACATTAAAAATGACGTAGATCAGATCACCCTGTCATGTCCTACCCCTTAGTCAAATGTCTTCTGGATGTATGTGGCAGGGGACCAGCCAGGATCTGATACCCTGATGCCCTTATCACCTCCCCACACAGCCATTACCATCTCTGGACAATATTAGTCTTTTCCTTTACAGTGAGCTAAAACCTTTCATCGTCCCCCAACCCCTGTCTCCCATCTGATTCTACGGTGCGAAACACATCTACATGACAGTTCTTCACGTCTCTGAGGGAGCTGTCCTGTCTTTTTGTGGGAAGTTTTCCCTTCCTCAGCTCCCAGTCTAGCTCTTGGGCATGTGATATAACTTCGGGTTTCCTTGCCAGATGGTTGTTTTTCTTGGATGATCTCCAGGTCATCTCTGTTCCACCTGAAGTGTAACCCAGGACTTCTATCATCAAGGACCTTTGCTGCAAACTCAAGAGAAACTGAGTGAAAAGTAGTAAGTATAGGATTCTCCACATGTCCCATGTTGTCCCACAGGCTGTGTGATAAAAATAAATGTTGGTTTCTACTCTGATGTTTTAGTGTAATTCATTATGCATCGATAGATAACTAATGCAAACGCCTTTTAGTACCATTATGAACTCCAGAATAACAGAAATGGAGATGAGGGCGGGTTTCCCAGCTTAGTGTGGTGGTTTTTAAAAGAAGATGGAAGAGTGGCAGGGGCCATAGTGACTGTCAAGGGCAGAGGATTCCAAACAGCTGCAGAAATTCCACAAAGCCAAGGAGTAGCAAGGACTGCATGGCTGCAAGGAAGAGGGAAAGACTTGGCTGTCCAGGAACTTACAGACCCTCCCCAGAAACCTACCGAATTCAATGTCTTGAACTGGAAGGAGTGACTTGGGTTCTAGTGGTTTTCCCACTCTGACAGACACAGACTGCATTCGTATTGTTTTTATTGGCCCCTTTATATCTTAGATTGGGAACTCTGAGTGTTGATTGACTTCTATGTTCCAGCCTCCTCCAGGAGAAACAGACAGAAACAGGAGGAGCTGAGAAGAGGGCAAAACTCAAAATGCAACTTAAGTTGGGTAGCCCTGAAAGATGGAAAGCTTTTTAGAAATAATAAACCACAATTGCATGTACTTCTATTTACCAATTTATTTTCTAACTGTTTAATTAGAATTTGTGGTATACAATGGTGTTCTCTAGCACTTGAGGCTAATACTGTCCTCAGTTGGGAAATGGTGTAAGGAGAGAGCCTCTAGTCAAGGAAGATTAGTTGGAGTAATAGGGTCAGGAGGTGGGTTAACATTTGTGTTCAAGTAGGAACCACTCTCAGGTGGAAGGAGAGTCAGGGCTGAGCTTTTTTCCTCCAGTGTTTGCAATGGAATCAAGTGGAGGAAGCCTGAGGAAGCTAGATTTCAGGTGAATATTAGAAAATACTTGCTGACTCCTCTGAGCTGTCCCAAATTGTCCCAGCTTTTCACAATGAAACGTGTTATTACATGAAATGGTGAGTTCCATGCAGCAGGGAAGATAATAAATAAATAAGGGCAAACTGAAAGTGACAGCTTGGCGAGGATGCTGTATGTGAATTTAAGTATTGTCCAACTGGCCCAAAGTCCCTCACCAATGTGACATTCTGTGCTTTTGTGGTACTCTGCCAATTTGTAAACTTATGGCTCAAAAAATGGAAATGAAGTTAGTCCACCATATTCTCTTTTGAATAATCTGTGCTTATCTTAACCATGTCCTGTTTAAATCCTCACAAACAACTTTTATCACAAGTGATTGAATCATGTTAAAAATCATCATTTGGCAGAACTGACCTTGGTCTTCATTTGGACAATCGGGATGTATGTCCTTCATCGATCTTAATTTTCTGTCTCCTTGGGTCAGTAATGATTCAGGAATCATGCCTGTAAAGTGTCCCTGTCCCCGAGTTGGGTTCCTAGAGATAACAGATGTGAGAAGTGGAGTGACAGAGTGCTTAGCCTCTCGGCTTTCTGGACCCTCAACAAATCTTGGCTAAACCATTTAATAGTTAAGCACTATGAACATCCTGTGAAGTCTCATTCCTTTATCTGGAAACTCAACTTTCTCATTCAGAGAGTGGGTATGAAGAGTAAGTCAGCCGAATGCGACACCCGGTAAGAATTCAATGTCAGCCATCACCTAGCTCAGGCATCAGTTTTATCCAAGTACTAAGTCTTTTTAGGCAAAAAGGGCTTCTCAACACAACAGATGGAAGCCAGCTGGAACTCAGGTAGTTCCAATTTATTTCCATCACCCGTGACCTGCATTGACCTCTTTCTCAGTGCAGTTTAACACTAAACTCCAGCCCTTCCTTTTTGACTTTGGGATACTTTTAAAGATCTGTGTTTTTGAACTTCACAATTTCCAGTAATCTGAGACTTACTGTCTATGAGTCCCTCCTTCCCTCTGCTGTCATGTCCTTGAGTAGCCCCCCGTCCTGACTACTTGGACAGTCCCTCTCATCATTGTAGATATTGGTCCTTGATTTTCTGCATCAAGGACATTCCCAATTTATCATCAGTACTTCAGTTTTGCAAGATTCCCTTCCTTCTTGAGATAATGCCTTTTTTTATTATATAGGAAAAATAAACCCACCTAATATGGTCTTGGAAACATGGTAGGTGTTAAATGAAGCTTTTATTTTCCTTAATTCTTTTGTAGCCATTACCACCTCTAATACCATTTTCTTCTGAGATCTCCTCTCTTCTTTTTTTTTTTATAATTTTATTGAATCATAATTCTGTACATTGGTGCAATCATAGGGCACAATTCATATACATTCAGAAATGTTTTGATCGTACTGTTACAGATAGCCTTCATGGCGCATGACCTACAGACACACGAGATCTCCTCTCTTCTTATTCCAACTGTCTGCTTGGATTCAGGGTACCAATTCCACATATC
>CAUYON010019998.1:0-10145 GCA_963573935.1 Arctocebus calabarensis
CCCCTCAATATCCTATGCTTGTCAGCACAACCATAAAATTCTCTCCAATTTCTCTACTTTCTATAAGGAAGACATCAAAGAAGGTAGGTTGGGTATGGATCCTTCAGGCATGCAATTATGAAGCATTTTTAGCTGAATTAGCACAACTAAACATTAGTGGGGAAAATTCTCTTGTTCCAATCATCACTTTCTCTGGTATATGAGACTGTAAGAAGGGTATATACCCCTGTGGGAAATTAGCATCTCAATTGGCAGGGACCCTTGACTTCTCTAATCTTGCTAGGAAAATTATAGCCTATCAATTAGATTCCATTCTGTTTTTGTTTTTGTTTTTAAAAGCTAAGCCTTGTTCTCATGCCCATCTGTTAAATTGCATGATAAAAGAATAATTATTTCTAAGAATTACATTTGCTTTTCAGGGTTTTTTTCTGGTTCTGTAAAAATTGAAGTGCTATTTTTTCAAGTTCTTTAAAGTATGACTTTGGTGCTTTGGTGGAGATTGCATTAAGTCTATAGATTGCAGCTCGATGCCTGTGGCTCAACAGGCAAAGTACACCTGAGCTGGTGGGTTCGAATCCAGCCCAGGCCCGCCAAACAACGATGGCTGCAACCAAAAATGGCCGGGCGTTGTGGCGGGTTCCTGTAGTCCCAGCTACTTGGGAAGCAGAGGCGGGAGACTCGCTTGAGCCCAGGAATTGGAGGTTGGTGTGAGCTGTGATGCCACGGCACTCTATCCAGGGTAACAGCTTGAGGCTCTGTCTCAAAAAAAAAAAAAAGTCTATAGATTGCTATGAGTAATATGACATTTTAACAATGCTGATTCTTCCAGCCACAAGCATGATGGTATGTTCTTCCATTTGTTAACATCTTCTGCTATTTCCTTTCTCAGAGTTTCATACTTCTCTTTATAGAGATCTTTTGCTTTTACTTTGTTAGATATATTCTCAGGTATTTCATCTTCTTTGGCACTTCTGTAAAAAGAATAGCATCTTTGATTTTATTCTCAGACTGACTATTGTTGGCATATACAAAGGCAACTGATTTGTGGGTATTGATGTTGTATCCCAAGATTCTGCTATATTCCTTGATCACTTCTAAGAGCTTTGTAGTTTAGTCCCTAGGGTTTTTCAGGTATAAGATCATGTCATCTGCAAAGAACAAGCATTTGACCTCCTCTGTCCCCATTTGAATATCTTTGATCTCCTTCTCTTGCCTAATTGCAAGGGCTAGGACTTTTAACAGTATGTTGAATAGCAGTGGTGACAGTGGGCATCCTTGTCTAATTCCAGATACGGGTGGAAATGCTTTCAGTTTTACTCCCATTTAATATGATATTGGCTGTAGGTTTGCTGTAGATGGCTTCTATCAGTTTAAGAAATGTCCCACCTAAGTCTGCTTTCTTAAGTGTTCTTAACAAGAAAAGATGCTGAATATTATCAAAGCCTTTTCTGCATCAATTGAGAAAATCATATGGTCTTTATTTTTATTTATGTGGTGAACTGTATTTGTGGATTTACATATGTTGAACCAACTTTGTGTCTCTGGGATAAAATCCACTTGATCATGATGCATAACTTTTTTAGACTGTCATTGTATTCTGCTTGCTAATATCTTAATGAATATTTTTGCATTGATATTCATTATTGATATAGGTCTATAGTTTTCTTTTTTTGTTGGGCCTTTTCCTGGTTTGGGGATCTGGGTGATATTTGCATTATGGAATGTATTGGGGAAGATTCCTTCCTTCTCTATATTTTGGAATAGATTATGCAATATAGGAACTAGTTAATCTTTGAAGGTTTGGTAGAATTCTAGTGTAAAACCATCTGATCCAGGGCTTTTTTTGTTTTTGGAGGCATCATATTGCCAGATTTCAGGTTATACTACAAGTCTATAGAGCTCAATACAGCATGGTACTAGCATAAAAATAGAGACATAGGTCTATGGAATAGAATAGAGAATCTAGAGATGAACCCAGCACATATCATCATTTAATCTTTGATAAGCCTAACAAAAACATGCACTGGGGGAAAGAATCCTTATTTAATAAATGGTGCTAGGAGACCTGGTTAGCCACATGTAGAAGACTGAAATTGGATCCATACCTCTCACCACTAACGAAAATTGATTCTTGCTGGATAAAAGATTTAAATTTAAGACATAAATCAATAAAAATTCTAGAAAAGAGTGTGGAGAAAACACTTGAAGATATTGGCCTAGGAAAAAACTTTATGATGAAGATGACCCTGGCAATTGCAGAAACACTAAAAATAAATAACCGGGATTTGCAAACTAAAAAGCTTTTTGCACAGCTAAGCATACCATAAACAAAGCAAACAGCCTAGCATGTTATGAATCTGACAAATTCCTGACAACTAGAATCTACAGACAGCTCAAATTAAACAATAAGAAAAGAGAAAACAACCCCTTGTATAAGTAGACAAAAGACTTGAACAGACTTGTCTTCTCCAAAGATGACAAATGGCCAACAAACATGTGAAAAAAATCCTCATTGCCTTTATTAATCAGAGAAATGCAAATCAAAACCACTCTAAGATATTACCTAACCCCAGTAAGATTAGCCCACATCACAAACTCCCAAAACTGTAGATGCTGGCATGGATGTGGAAAGAAGGGGCCTCTTCTATACTGCTGGTGGGATTGAAAACTAATACAACCTTTCAGGAAAGAAGATAGAGAATTCTCAAAGATCTAAAAGCAGACCTTCCATTTGATCCTGCAATCCCATTACTAACCATATACTCAGAAGGACAAAAATCATTTTACCACAAAGACATTTGCACCAGAACGTGTATTACAGCTTAATTCATAACTGCCAACTCACAGAAGCAATACAAATGCCCATCAACAAACTGTGGTATATGTATACCATGGAATATTATTCAGTCATAAAGAAGATGAAGACTTTACATCTTTTATGTTTACCTGGATGGAGTTGAAACACGTTCTTCTCAGTAATGGAAAAATAAATATCCAATGTACTCAATACTAATATGAAAACAATATATAAACAATTGCATACTCATACGAACAATAAACACAAATATAGCCTAGTATGGGGGCAGGGAGGAGGAGGAAGAGGAGAGGAGGGAGGTGAAAGGACAATGGGCAGAAGAGGGAGGGCATTTGGAGGGATCTCACCTAATGGGCACAATGAGAGGGTGTGTAGCATGCACCCTGGGTGAGGGGCTCTTTTACCTTGGAAGTGAAAACAATGCAATCTAAAAATTTGTACTCTCATAATAATTTGAAATTTAAAAAAGAATATTTCAACTAGAAGCTCAATTAATTCAAGCCTCTTACTTTAGAAATAGGCCAAAACCTGCATAGGGGGGCAATGAAGATGGAGGTAGAATTAAGATTTTTGAATATTGGTTCAGTTTATAGGGGTAAGAAAATATAACAGATATAAGACAATTTGGTAATATAATCAATGCTACTAAGTAGCATGAACAGAGGTTTCAGCTAAGAAAATAAGAAAAATAAATCAAATCTATAATTTGGAAAAGAAGAGAGAAAATTCTAAACGTTCAAATTGAAAGAATCATGTACCACATACCTAGAATACCAAAAGAAATAACTGACTATATATTAAAACCATGATAGAAGTCAGTGATAAATGATCAATAATAAGAACACCATGCAGAAATCAACATACTTTTAATGAAAAGTGGGAAAAAATCCTTTTAAAAAATCACAAGCTCATAAGATTCCTAAAAATAATTAACAAGAAGTGTATATGGCACATATAAATAAAACAATGATACATTATTGAAAGATATAAAAGGCTGGAAACAATGAGAGACAAGCCATATTTCTGGCTGAAAAAATAAAATTCTAAGAAATCAGTTAGTAGACCTGATATACTCAAATCAAGATTCTCACTGGATGTTTTATAGAATGTAGCAAGCTAATTCCAAAGTTCTGGAATGGAAACCGTATAAATATAACAAATAAAATGTTTTAGACAGAGCTGTAAGGAGAGGCTTACTGCTTTAGGTATCAAAATAAATTTTGAAACAATACTGATGGAAGAGTTGTTGATTAATCAACAAAGCAGAAAGAGAGTAGAAATAGATCCATGGATGGTGTATTATAAAAATACTACATCAAAACGGCAGAGAAAGGGTTAATTATGATTAATAATAAATAAATAAATTAACTTCTGTATAGGTAGTAATCCAATTTGAAGAAAAAATAAAGTTAGTTCCTTCTCTGACACTATTTGCAAATCTGACTTCTAGCTTAAATAAAAGGATAAATGTAAAACTGCACCATATTTTAATAAAAGCATGTATAGAGGATTATGTTTTTACAAATTTTGGTCAAAGAATCTTTCTTGAGCATAGCTGAGGAATCATAAAGAAAAAAACCACAAAGAATTCTGTTACACAAAATAGAAAATTTCTGAATCACAGAAGATTACATAAGCAAAGGAAAATGACACGTGACTGAGTTAAAGACAAGAAAAATATTTGCAATATTATTAATGAGCAATGTACAGTAATAATTCCAAGAATATATATGGACCTCCTACAGAAAAATAAGAAACAAAACAGACTATATAAACATGTAATATAAGGGAAGAGTATAGACATTAGATTCTTAGCAAAAGGTTCTACTGAACACTAAATAAGAGATAAAGTACTTGAGTAAATTCTAATATAAATGCTGACCTATAGGAACAAACCAGGAGTAGAACTGGATTACCATGGACACTAAGTCACATTCACTGGTTTGAGTAAAATTGGTTTGAGTCTTCAACATTGAACCTCCCACCCAGGAACATGACTGGTAGCTCCATTCAATCTGATCATGTTGTATGCCTTTCAGGAAATACAATTGCTTCATTCGTAAAGATAACGCATTTTTTGTTAAATGTGGGAACTATTTTTTTTTCTTACTGTCTTTCAGAGTTTCCTTATTTCTGGATTACTGCCCTGCACCATTCTTTCATTGCCCTTCTACAACACCCTATCTATTACATAAGAAATAAATACTTCTGGCAACATTCTCTGAAGACAGTGAGGGAACAAAAATCTTGCATAAAGAATTTTTGAAAGTGGTCTTTAAAGAATGAAACCATTTTTGACAGCGACTTAGAAGAAACTGTAGAGATGGAAAACAAAGGAGATGATGACTGCTGTGATGTGAAAGGACCATCTTGGGTCCTAGTACAGAAGATGCTGAGACCTGCATGTAGAGCAAGAAGTTATTGCCCTTGCCTCAGGTGTGGGAACATTCCAGAATGGGCCAGGAACAAGACTCCTTTTAGCACACACCCCCTTTCCCCTTTTCACTTCCCTCCACCATAAGCCAAAAGAAGACTTCTCCCTTATCTTTCCCAGGGTCTCTTCCTTCTCTCAGCTTGACACCCCAGACCTCTAAGCCATTTGCCTGGCATAAAAGCCTGAACCATCATCCTTATGCAGGAAGGCATGCTGCTGTCCCTGGCCTGTCTTCAGATCCTAATGGCTTTACCTGGATGGGTGTGTGATCTCCACTTCTGGCATTTGCTCACCTAGATTTGGACATCTCTTGTCTAAGAGATTGCACATTGATAGCTAAATGCTAACCCTGTTTCATCCTTTTCACTCTGACCTTTTGGTGATGTGGCTTTGAACTCCATCAGCCAATTCTCTATCCCTCCTGAGTTACCCCATTGAGTGCTGCTTTAGATATCTTCTCCAGGTCTCCCTGGTTAAGGTGATGGGCCGGCAAAGGCTCTCAGATGCATGCTAATATTGCTGTCTTCTAAAAACAGAGATGATTGAAATTTCAAGTTCATATGTATCCATATCATTTAAATCTGTCATTAGAATGTAATCTGATATTCCCTGTGTTTCTTTTCCTTTGCCTCAGAGAGAGAAGATACCCTTAACAATTTGAGAACTATAGCTCCCATGGTTTATCCAATAGAAAAGTCCAGATAAAGATACCACTGCAAGGAAAGCCAATTCTAAAAAGCAGCTCATCCTGGATCACCACACTACACTGAATCCCAAGAGATAGGTTGTGACTTCCACATGCAAAAGAGAATAACAATGTCAGGAATGGGGGTGAACCAGGAGTCCCTCAACAGAAGGTAGATCACCTCTAAGAGATGATTAGACACTTCATTAGCTTCTGTTTTCAGCATCTCATGTGTCTGGCTGGAAGACAGAGTTAGGAAAGTTAAAATCAGTTTTCTTTTTTTTTTTTTGAGACAGAGCCTCAAGCTGTCACCCTGGATAGAGTGCTGTGGCATCACAGCTCACAGCAACCTCCAATTCCTGGGCTCAAGAGAGTCTCTTACCTCTGCCTCCCAAGTAGCTGGGACTATAGGCGTCTGCCACAATACCCAGCCATTTTTTGGTTGCTGCTGGCATTGTTGTTTGGTGGGCCAGGGCTGAATTCGAAACAGCCAGCTCAGGTGTATGTGGCTGGTGCCTTAGCCCATTGAGCCACAGGCTCCAAGCCTAAAATCTATTTTCTTTAGCTCTTTGGCAGCTACAATTCTGGATGATTTAGTTTCTGTCAATCAGCTGAGCATTCACAATAATTTGGAACAGAATGAGGTAGTCCATAAATGGGCTAAAAACACCAATTAAAAAAACAAAAAGTACACTTTAAAAGATGAATCAAGACTTACATGGTCTATAAGAAATTCACTTCGAGTATAAAAATATGGGTGAGAAGGAAGTACAAGGATAGAAAGCAGAAATCAACCATGTTAATGTCAGATAAAGTAGACTTCAGAAAAGGATAATTACCATAGACAGACATAATTTAATTATAAAAGAGTCAGTCCACTAAGAAAGCATAGCAGTGTTAAATGTGTAACACCAAACAACAGATCTGCAAAATATGTGAAACAAAAACAAGTAGCTCTAAAAGGAGTAATAGACAAATCAGCAGTTATCATTGGAAACTTTAACACTCCTCTCTTAACACTTGATAAACACAACTAGATAGAGCATTAACAAGGATACTGTCAACCAACAGGAAATAATTGACATTTGTATAACACTCCACTCAATAGCAAAATACACATTCTTTTTAAATATCTACAGATAGACACTGTAGGTATTATAGTCTGAATGTTTGTGCCCTCTGAAACTCGTGTTGAAACTTAATCCCTAATGTGGCAGTTTTCAGAGTTAAGGCCTCTAAGAGGTAATTGAGTCATGGAGGCTCTCTTCTCATGAATGTCTTAGTCTATTAATGGATCAATAATAGGGGGACTGATGGCTTTATAAGAAGAGGAAGAGAGACCTGAGCTAGCCTGGTCAAGCCACTCTCCATATGATTCCTTGAACTGGCTTGGGACTCTAAAGAGAGTTTCCACTAGCAAGGAGGATCTTACTAGATGCAACTCCTTGACTTGGACTTTTTAGCTTCCATAATTGTAAGAAATAAATTACTTTCCCCCCAAAATTAATTAGCCAGCTTTAAGAGTTCTATTATAAGGAACGGAAAACAGACTAAGACAGATACCATTGTAGGCTATAAAAGTAGCCCCAACAAATTTTTAAAATGTTGTATTCTGATCACAATAAAATCAACTAGAAACTAATAATAGAATGATAATAGGAAAATTTACAAGCACTTGTAAACTTAGGAGCACTCTTCTAAAGAGGACATCTCAAATAAAATTTAATAAATACACTGCACTAAATGAAAATGTAACAAAAATCTATGAGACACCATTAGATGCAGTGCTGAGAATAAAATTTATAATAAACATTAAAGAACAAAAGCTTCAAATCAATCATTTAAGTCCTTCCATCAAGGACCTAGAAAGGCAAAAGCATGTAAATCCAAAACAAGCTTCTAGAAATAAGAAAAGAACAGAAATCAACAAAATTTGAAACAAAAACCAGTACAAAAGATCAAGGAAACAGAGAGCTTTGGAAACATCAATGAAACTATGAAACTGGGAAACATTTAGTAAGAGGTCAAAGGAAAAAAGAGAGAAGACACAAATTACCAATACCAGAAATGAAATAGGGGACACTAATACAGATCCTCCAGACAACAAATAGATAAGAAGAAAATAACATGAACAACTCAGCACACATCATTTGAAAACTTAGATTTAATAACTCTGCTATTGAGCAGAGTGTTACTCAATTCCTGGAAAAGAACAAATTATCACAGCTCATCCAATATAAATAAATACTTTGAATAGCCCATAAGTATTAAGAAAATTCAATTTATAACTTAAAACCCCAGAAAAGAAATCTTCAAGCTTAGATATTTCTACCGGAGAATTCTACCAAAT
Organism: Arctocebus calabarensis; assembly: GCA_963573935.1. Classification (NCBI taxonomy): domain Eukaryota; kingdom Metazoa; phylum Chordata; class Mammalia; order Primates; family Lorisidae; genus Arctocebus; species Arctocebus calabarensis. Next base: position 8,285 of record CAUYON010019998.1, read on the forward strand.
TTTTAAAGAAGAATTAGCACACATTCTACACATCTTTTCCAGAAAATAAAAGAGGAGGGAATACTTTCTCAAAATTAAAAAACTTTCATTAAGAGAGTGATAAGACAAACTGTAGTGTGCGAAAAAACTTGAGTAAATCGTATGTCTAACAAAGGACTAACATCTAAAGTATACAAAGCATGCCAAAAAATGTATACACATTTTAAGAAAGGAAAAAAAAACTGTATGTAAATGTAATACTCAATGTATACCAATAGCTATAGTTTAACATAAGTTTAATTTCCACAATTACAAGTGATGCTCAAAGTGGTTACCATCAGTTTTCAGATACACTTCTCATTATGGCAAACTACTGCTTGAGCAATGTTGATCAAAGTGTCCTCTACCATATCACAGTACTATGCATTTCAAACTTATCAGGAATGCATGCAGCAGTTAGGTATGTTTGAGATTCTGTTGCATACTCACTCCTCTATTGTTATGGTATGTCCACAATGTTCTAGAATTTAAAATACCATTTCAAAATGGTCTTGCGCTCCTCAAAGGACAACCATGCTTCTGCCATTTTCTTTGACTTCCTTGCTGCTCACAGAGTGATGCTAGGATTTGTTTGATTAATGCCATCTTTTGAGCAAATACAACAATTTAATTCCAAATCGCAAAGTAACACATAGATAACAGCTCTTAAAAAGTGTGTACATTTTTTTGGCACCCCTGGTGTAAGGAAGCTTCAACATGAACAGTAAAATATTAAAAATTGAATTAAGAAATGTGCAAAAGACATGAAGAAGCATTACAACAAAGAGGACATACAAATATGGCAAATATTCAAGTGAAATTATATTCAACATCAATAGCTTTTACAGAAATGCAAATTAAAAACACAAGGAGAGGAGGAGCCAAGATGGCGATCTGTAGCCAGCTTTCCACAGAGGTTCCCATCCAGAAGGAGAGTTAAAGGACAGAAACTCAGCAAGAAAGCTGATGGTTTGGATCTGAGCCAAAAGAAAAGGTTGAAGAGCGCATATCAACCCTGCTGGGGTGACCTGAGACCCCAAGGACACAAACAAAAAGGTACAGAGCACATCACCAAGCAGACGGGAGTCCCCTCCCCCATGAGAGAGTTTCGCAGTATACTCCATAGCTCCATACAAACAAGCGAGCTGAGTTCAGATGTCCTCCCACTCTACCCCACAGGAGAGACCCTCTAAAAACCAGACCTCCTTCCCCTACTAGGGTGCCGCGGCGCTCTCCAGCCAGGCATAAAACTGTATATACTCTCTACCTGCAAGTTGGAGTTCCTGGTGTTCCCCTCCACTCTCACCCCAAGGTTTGGGGGCCTGTTCCCCACAGAGTCCAAATTCTTGGAGACTTTCTTGAGGGGTGTGGACAGGCGCAGACTGTTGTTAAACTGTGCTGGTCTTCCAGCTCTGAGTGGTGAGAGGGGAGTGAGCCGAGAGACCTGGCTGGTGGGAAGGTCTCCTGAGGCACTAGATGAGACCAGCTCTGGGAACAATAGCTGGAGAGCTGCACCCCTGGGGATGTTTTCAGGAGACACTCCCAGTCTTCTGGGCAGCCAGGGGAGGTAGGCAGCTTCTCCGGTGCCTGCAGAACAGAGGGCAACCAAGGCACGTGAGGGATTTGCCTGAGGCAGTACCGGCTGGGACAGAGTGCAGGGAGGGGCTGGTTTGCTTAACCTGGCCCTCAAGGATGAAAGCTGAGACAAAGGGCTGGAACTCACAAACAGAGTAAAACCCATTTGCAGCCCCAGTCTGATCAGGGAAAATAGCCTTGACAGAAATAAATTCTGCAAACTTGTTCTGTTCCAGCAGGAACATCAATCAGGGACAGGGCTATAACT
>CAUYON010020003.1:0-21765 GCA_963573935.1 Arctocebus calabarensis
CAGAGTCTCACTTTATCACCCTTGGTAGAGTGCCGTGGCGTCACACTGCTCACAGCAACCTCCAGCTCTTGGGCTCAAGCGATTCTCTTGCCTCAGCCTCCCGAGTAGCTGGGACTACAGGCGCCCGCCACAGCGCCCGGCTAGGTTCCAAGGAATTCAATGGGAAATTCTTTTGGACAAATTATGCTGGAACAACCGAACATCCATCTGGGGAAAAAATCAACTCGTTTAGTTGTTGCTTGGTGACAGGGACGGAGGCTGTGCAGCACAAGGGCAGGAAGAATCTTTTGGGTAGTGAAAATATTTTGTATCTTGATTGTGGTGGTGGTTTTGCAGGTATACGCAACTTTCAAAAGTCACTGAGGTTCTAAGTATAAGGCAGTATTTTTGTAGGTAAGTTATATTTCAAAAAAGTTTTTTAAAGTAGATATTAAAAAATGATCAATTTTATTATTTGGTTATCTTCTACCCCTTGTCCTCAGGAATATATGTTCATGGTGGACTGCAGAGTCCTATGAGTATTAAAAAAATACACTTCATGGGGCAGTGCCTGTGGCTTAGTGAGTAGGGCATCAGCCCCATATGCTGAGGGTGCAGGTTTGAACCCAACCCCAGTCAAATTGCAACAAAAAATAGCCGGGCGTTGTGGTGGGTGCCTGTAGTCCCAGCTACTCGGGAGGCTGAGCCAAGAGAATCGCCTAAGCCCAGGAGTTGGGGTTGCTGGGAGCTGTGTGACGCCACGGCACTCTACGGAGGGCGATAAAGTGGGACTCTGTCTCTAAAAAAAAACAAAAACAAAAAACACCACCAAGTCACTGGAATTTTAAAATTCGTTGTAATTAGAAGAAGTTTCTCCATTGAGTAACAGGATAAGAAGCAGAGTGGTAAGATTACAGGTGTGAGCCAATAATAGTCATTTGTTTAATATACAGATTACAAAAAGTTCTTACAGTTTGTGGCTTGCCTTTTCACACTCTTAATGATGATTTAAGTGAAGAGAGTATGTTAATTTTCATGACCTCTGGTTTATCTATTGCTTTTCTTTAAAGTTGTTGTTTTGGTTTCCTGTTTAAGGCATATTTGCCTCCCCCAAGATCATGAAGATTTTTTTCATGGTTATTATCCAGAAGTTTCATTGTGTTACTTTTAGTGCTATAATCTATTTTGAGTAGGTATTTGTGTTTGATGTGTACTTATTAAAAAACAGTTAACTGTAAAACCGCCGCAGGCAGGTGTTTCAGGAAGAATTCCCGAAGAAAGCATTGTTATCATAGGTGGCAACGTGTTATTGCTCCTGAAGACCTTCCAGTGGGATAAGATTGAGAGGTGGAAAACCGTGATATTGATGAGCCTGACCCTATGCTGGCCTAGACTAATGCATGTGTTTATGTCTTAGTTTCTAATGAAAAAGTTTAAAAAGTGAAAAATAAAAATAAATTCAAAGTAAAAAAAAGGGCTTGGTGCCTGTGGCTCAAGTGGCTAAGGCTCCAGCCACATACACCTGAGCTGGTGGTTTCGTATCCAGCCCTGGGCCTGCTAAAACAACCATGACGGCTGCGATCAAAAAATAGCCGGGCGTCGTGGCAGGTGCCTGTAGTCCCAGCTACTTGGGAGAATCGCTTGAGCCCAGGAGCTGGAGCTGTGAGCTGTGATGCCATGGCACTCTATCCGGGACAACAGCTTAAGGCTCTGTCTCAAAAAAACAAAACAAAACAAAACAAAACAAAAAAAAAACGGGTGTTGTGGCGGGTACCTGTAGTCCCAGCTACTTGGGAGGCAGAGGCAAGAGACTCACTTGAGCCCAGGAGCTGGAGGTTGCTGTGAGCTGTGATGCCACAGCACTCTATCCAGGGTGACAGCTTTAGGCTCTGTCTCAAAAGAAAAAAAGTAAAAAAAAGCTTATTGAATAAAGATATAAAGAAAATATTTTTGTACAGCTGTTCAATGTGTGTGTTATGACACAAAAGGGTCACAAAGTCAAAAAAAGTAAAATTTTGTAAAGTAAAAAGTTACAGTATGCAAAGGTTAATTTTTTTTTTTTTTTTTGCAGTTTTTGTTGCGGGAAGGGAGATGGGAGGGACAGTAGCTTTGCCCCAGGTGCAGGACTCGTACCTATAATTATTAGGGGAATGCAAGAAACAGACTACACACTCTCCAGGTGGCGTGTAGCAAATTAACTTTATTTCTGACTACCTTATATACTTTTGCAGTCATGTGCACACTTAATTTATGATTTACAATATTCATTATTTAACTTTAAACTTAAGTGGCAGATATCCTGTCCCGGAAAACAGCACAATACTCTTTTACTTTAGGTCTTAAAAAATCTACATAAAAATAAGAGAGACAGAGCTATAGGAGAACTATTTCCTCATGCACTCAACAAGTTAACCTTAAAAGGGTCTTTGACTTTGTTTCTCCACAGTGCGGAGGTCTTTAGGCATTTGACAAAACGTTTTACATTTTGTCAACCTCTGGACCATGTTCCAGGCAAGAACTCCTTGGAGACAATGGCTGCAAAAGCTTCAAAGTATCTGTTCCCAGATGACCAGAAAACAGTCTTTGTGTTTGCCTCAGGGCTGCCCAAACCTGTTCGCTTTTTCTGTGAAGGTGAAAGCCAATTTAACCCATTAGTGGCTTACTTGAATAAGATGGACATGAGACATACATGTGGGGATTTCTAATCCCAGTTTTTGGCCGGGGCTGGGCTGGGTTTGACTCCGCCACCTCCGGCATATGGGGCCAGTGCCTTACTCCTTTGAGCCACAGGTGCCGCCCAAGGTTAACATTCTTATTGAAGGAAGACAAAATTTTTTTTTATACATTTAGTGTAGCCTGAGTTAGTAGTTAGTTGTTATAAGGTCTCCGGTAGCACACAGTAATGTCCGAGGCCTTCACGTCACTCCCTCCTGACTCACTCAGAGCAAGTTCCAGTCCTGCAGGAAACTGGCATGTGTCCTATACAGGCGTGTCATTTTTTCTTTCATACTTTATTTTTACTATACCTTTTCTTGTTTCCATATAGTACAGCAACTGTAGCGTAGGAGGAACTGGCTATACCATATGGCCTAGGCGTGGAGTAGGCTACAGCATCGACGTTGGTACAGGTACACACTAGGATTTTCACACAATGACACATGTCTCAGAACTCAGCTCTATCATCAATGCATGACAGAAGTGAAATTAAAGAAGGATAAGTTAACCATTCTGGTTTTTTTTTCATCCTGTTTTTGTTGTTCATTGACTGGGCCCACGACAACCGTGTCTCCAGCCCCAGCCCATGAAACTGTCTGGACGGACTATTATACATTTTCCTCTGGGTGTGTCTCGTTCAGATGTGGGGTGCTCGAGCACCTTTAAGTCACAGTCAATATTAGTAGGAGCGAGCATCTCAGCAGCAGTCTTAGTAAGAGAGCCCGGATCACAAGAAGCAGAGCCAAAGAAGGAGCCCCGGCTACTTCGGCTAACTTCGCCCAAGGCTATATAGAGTAATCCCGTGGCCACCTGGGCCCCAGGTGTGGAGACTGCTCATCAATGACATGCACACTTTCCTGCTCTGGTGCATCTCACTAACCAGAGGCAACGATGTTCAATCCTTTCCCCAATCCCTCATTGCCAAGGTATTTCTCACAGGTGCCTCTTACAGTTCATTTTCAGAAAAAAGAAAATGGAAGCCACAGTTCACAGGTGAAACAATACATGTTATACTTATTTTTATCAATAATTTATTCCAAAAAGAATTTCTGGTGGAATAGAATTCAAGGCACAGATAGAATAGTGGGAAATAAAAAATAAAAAGCCATTAAGAAAGAAAAAGAAAGAAACAAACCACCTACATTAATACAGTCAATACAATTGATGATTAAGTTTTCTCCAAGTTTTTGGTATTAAAGTAAAAAGAGGAAAACATTAATTGCATAATTCTTTATCGGATTAAATAAGCCACCTGGTTTTTGCAGGTAAACAGATGTTTTCAGACTAATTATTTCTAACTGAAATATGTTTAATTTTTGTATTATTTTGTGGAGGAATAGCATACACAAAGTGGAATTTGAGGAACCTTGAGGAACACTTCAAAGTGAACACACTCATGTAATCACCCTGATGAAAATACAGAACATGACCATTACCCAAAAGCCTATGTTGTGCGTCCTCTCAGCATTCCCTCCAAGAACGCTACTACTCTAACTTCTAACTACTACTCTAACTTCTGTTACCGTCTTTAAGTTTTGCTTGTATAAATGAAATCCTTTATTATGTATAGTTTCACGTTTGGCTTCCTTCATTCAACAGTATGTCCATGAGATTCATTTCTTGTATATAGCAGGGTTTATTCTTTTCACTGCTGCATTCTGTTGTATGAACATACCATAATTTATATATACATTTTGTCGCTGATTTTTGATGGGCCTCTCTGCATTGTTTCCAGTCTGGAACTTTTATGAATTGCATGGCCATAAATGTCCTCGTGAATGGTTCTGGTGTACATATAATACATTTCAGTAAACACCTAGTACTAGGATTGCAGAGCCATAGGGTATAATCAGTTTTCATGAAAATTGCCAAAACAGTTCTCCAAAGTGGCTATACCAATTTACACTGTTAGCAGCAAGCAATCAGAGTTCTAATTGCTCCATATCCTCCCATCCCTTGTTAATTGCCAGATTTGTTGCCTTTTGTGTCTTTCCTTGGTTTTGTTGTTGTTTGTTTAATAGCCATTCTAGAATATAATATTAAACAGTAGTTTTAATCTGCATTATTCCAATGGCTAATGATGGGAGCAAGGCTTGCTGATAGGCTATTTAAATCTCCTCTTTTATGAAATGCTTGTTCATCTTTCTGCATTTTCTTATTCAACTATGTGCTATTTCTGCTCTATTGATTTGTAGGAGATTGGTTGTTTTTTTGGGGGGGGGTGTTTGTTTTTTGAGACAAAGTCTCACGCCATTGTCCTGAGTAGAGTATGTTGCTCACAGCAACCTCAAATTCTTGGGCTCAAGCCATTCCTTGCTACAGCCTTCCTAGTAGCTGGGACTACAGGCACCCATCAAAACACCTACCTAGGCTCAGCACCTGTGGCTCAACAGGCTAAAGCGTCAGACACGTACACCTGAGCTGGCGGGTTCGAATCCAGCCTGGGCCCGCCAAAAACAGCAATGATGGCTGCAACCAAAAAATGGCCGGGTGTTGTGGCAGGCGCCTGTAGTCACAGCTACTTGGGAGGCGGAGGCAAGAGACTCACTTGAGCCCAGGAATTGGAGGTTGCTGTGAGCTGTGATGCCACAGCACTCTATCCAGGGTGACAGCTTGAGGCTCTGTCTCAAAACAAACAAACAAACAAAAAAACACCTACCTAGTTTTTTCTATTTTTTGTAGAGAATACTTGCTCAGGCGGGTCTGGAACTCCTGAGCACTAGCGAGCTGCCTGGTCACCCTCCCAGAGTTGTAGGATTACAGTTGTGAGCCACTGTGCCCGGCCAATAGTAGTCTTTTTTTTTAAATACAGGTTGTAAAAATGTTCTTACAGTCTGTCACTTAACTTTTCATACTGTCAATGATGCTTTAAATGAAGAGAATATCTTAATTTTAATGACCTCTAGTTTATTGCTTTTCTTTAACGTTAGTGTTTTGGTTTCCTATTTAAGACATATTTGCTGGGCAGCACCTGTGGCTCAGTGGATAGGGCACTGGCCCCCTATGCTGAAGGTGGCAGGTTTGAACCCGCCTGCCATTGTGGGCACCTGTAGTCCCAGCTACTCGGGAAGCTGAGGCAAGAGAATCGCTTAAGCCCAAGAGTTGGAGGTTGCTGTGAGCAGTGACGCCAGGTGCTACCAGAGCAGAGTGAGACTCTGTCTCAAAAAAACAAAAAACAAATAAACAAAAAAGAAAACATATTTGCCTACCCCAAGATCATGCAGATTTTTTTCATTGTTGTTATCTAGAAGCTTCAGTGCTATAATCCATTTCAAGTGTTGTGTTTGATGTGTCCTAGGAGACAAGGTTCATTTTTCCCATATGAATATTCAATTTACCTAATGTCACTACTAAAAAGACCGCTCCCTCACAAACACGCTCTCAGTACACTGTAGTGATACCTCTGTCATATATCTGCTGATCATATATGGTTAGGACTGTCTCTAGACTCTCAATTTTGTTCTTTTTGTCTTTGCCCAACAACACAGTTTTAATACTGTAACTTTACAGTAAGTCTTGATGTGATAATATAAATATCTCAACTTTGTTCTCATTCTTCAAGGCTTTTCTTCCATTCTTGGTCCATTGTATTTACTTTTCAGTTTTAGAATCTTCTTGTCAATTTCTATTTTTAAAACAACACCACTGAGAGGCCAGGCATGGTGGCTCATGCCTGTAATCCCAGCACTTGGGAGGCTGAGGTGAGTGGATTGCCTCAGTTCACGGGTTCAAGACCAGCCTGAGCAAGAGCAAAACCCTGTGTCTAGGCTTGGCGCCCGTGGCTCAACGGGCTAAGGCGCCAGCCATGTACACCTGAGCTGGAGGGTTCGAGTCCAGCCCAGCCCGCCAAACAACAACGGAGGTTGCAACCTAAAAAAAAAAAAAGGCCGGGCGTTGTGGCGGGTGCCTGTAGTCCCAGCTACTTGGGAGGCAGAGGCAGAAGACTCGCTTGAGCCCAGGAATTGGAGGTTGCTGTGAGCTGTGATGCCACGGCACTCTATCCTAGGTGACAGCTTGAAGCTCTGTCTCAAAAAAAAAAAAAAAAATACAGGAAACAAGAGTTTTCAAGACACTGGACAACCAGTCAAAACTTTCATGCCATGCAGACAAGCAGAAAAGTAGCAACCGTTAATCAGTTGAAACAGAGCCAGAACTGGCACACATGTTAGAATTAGCAGAGAAGGCCGGGCGTGGCGGCTCATGCCTGTAATCCCAGCCCTGTGGGAGGCTACCTGTGGGAGGCTAAGGAGGAAGAACTTCTTGAGCTCAGGAGTTCAAGACTTGCCTGAGTGAGAGTGAGATGCCAACTCCTCAAAAATCGGAAAACCCAGCCGGGTCCCACAGCGAGTGCCTGTAAGCAGCAGCTTCCAGAGGCCGAGGCAGCTGGATGCCCACAGCCTAGTCTGAGGTTGCAATGAGCTATGACACCATTGCACTCTGCTCAGAACACAGGGTAGGACTCTGTCTCAACAACAACAACAACAACAAAGAGAATTAGCAGAAAAGCCTATTAAAACAGTTACTATAACACTATTCTGTATGTTAAAAAAAGGTAAGTGTCTAGGAGGCCCATGCAAGTGGATTGCCTGAGCTCACAGGTTCAAGACCAGCCTGAGCCAGAAGAAGACCCCATCTTTAAAAATAGCTAGGCATCGGGCAGCGCCTGTGGCTTGAAGGAATAGGGTGCCGGCCCCATATACCAGAGGTGGCCAAACCCAGCCCTGGCCAAAAACTGCAAAAAAATTAAAATAGGAGTCGTGGCAGATGCCTATAGTCTCAGCTACTTGGGAGACTGAGGCAAGAGAATCAATTGAGCCCAAGAGTTTGAGGTTGCTGTGAGCTATGACTCCATGGCATTCTAGGGAGGGCAACAAAGTGAAACTCTGTCTCAAAAACAACAGCAACAACAAATGGTAAGTAGATACATGAAAGACATTAGTTCTCATTACTATAGAACTAACGGTAGATTAAGATTGAAAAGAAAGCTCAGTAACCTTAAACACATAACAATGGAAACTATACAAAGTTAACAGAGCTATAAGAGCTTCAGCGAGCTGTGGGCCAACTTTAAGCAGTCTAACAGGAGGGGAGTGGGAGACAGGAAAAAATGTTTGAAAATGTAATGGCTAAAACATTTCCTAATTTGTAACTATAAACTATAGTTTATAGCTTGAAAACTATAAACCCCTTAGATTCAAGAAGCTCAACAAACTCCAAGCACACACACAAAAAGAAAACAATACCAAGACACATCATAATCAAACTGCTCAAAACCAAAGATAAAGAGAAAGTTGTAAATGCAGCTAAAGAAAAGACATATGCAAAAAAAGAAAGACAATGCTGACAACAGAATTTTCAACAGAAGCTATGCAAATGAGAAGTTAGTGGAGCAGCAATTTTAAAATTACAGAAAGATAAAATCATCAATCTAAAACTTCGCACCCAGCAAAATTATCGTCCAAAAGCAAAAGGGGGAAGAAAAGAACTTTCTCAAGATATAAAACCTGAAAAATATTCACTAGCAATCACTACTAGAAATGGTAAAAGAAGTTCTTCAGGCAGAAGAAAAATGACAAAAGATAGAAATATGAATTTATATGAATAGATGAACAAATTGTGGTAAATGTATACCATGGAATATTATTCAGCCATAAAGAGAGATGGAGGCTGGGCTTGATGGCTCTGGGAGGCCAGGATGGTAGACTGCCTGAGCTCACAGGTTCCAGACCAGCCTGAGTCAAAGTGAGACCCCATCTCTAAAAATAGCAGGGCATTGTTGTGGACACCTGTAGTCACAGCTACTTGGGAGGCTGAGGTAAGAGAATCACTTGAGCCCAAGAGTTTGAGGTTGCTGTGAGCTGTGACACCACAGCACTCTACTGAGGGTGACAAAGTGAGACTCTGTCTCAAAAAAAAAAAAAAAGCGACAAAGACTTTACATGTAGTATGTTTACCTGGACAGAGTTGAAACACACTCTTTTTAGTAAAGTATCACAAGAATGGCAAAATAAATATCCAATGTACTCAATACTAATATGAACCAATATATAAACAATTACATACTCACATGAACAATAACATACAATACAGTCTAGTAGGGGTGTGGGGAGGACTGAGAGGGGAGGGGAGGGGTGGGAGAGGACGAATGGCAGAAGGACAGAGGGCATTTGGCCCAATCTCACCTAATGGGCACAATGCTTGGGTGGACACCACGCCCCCTGGGTGAAAGGTTCTTTTATAACTGCAACTTTACCTTGACAGGGAGAATAATGTAATCTAAAAATCTGTACCCTCATATTAATTTGAAATAAAAAGAGAAATAAAGAGTGCTGGAAAGAACTCTTAAAAAAGTAGGATGCACCAGGAATCTCTCTCCCTGCCTAAACAACAATTGCACTCCCAGAATCTGTCTGATGTAGTTATTCTGAAACTCTGGGTCCACTGAAGGTCTGCAACTCCCAAAGGAAGGCTTAGATTTAGTTTCTAGATTGAAATTCTCTACTGAGTGCCCAGCAAAATGTATGAAAAATATCAAGGTCATGAAATTTCAGAACAATGAGGACAAAGAGCGGATCCTCTGCATTCCCAGAAAGAAGAAAACAGGTTCTGTGCAGAGATCAAGAATAGAATGATAGGGTGGTGCCTGTGGCTCAAGGAGTAGGGCACCAGTCCCATATGCCGGAGGTGGCGGGTTCAAACCCAGCCCTGGCGAAGAAAAAAAAAAAAAAAAAAGAATAGAATGACAGCAAAATTCTCCATAACAGGAGGTGCCAGAAGACAACGCTGCACTGACTTAAAAAGTCTGAGGAAAATCATTTTCAATCGACAGCTTTTACCTACCCGAACCTCCACTTTAGGAGCAACAAATGGAGACATTTTATCTTATCTTATCTTATCTTATTTTATTTTTGAGACAGAGCCTCAAGCTGTCACCCTAGATAGAGTGTGGTGCCATCACAGCTCACAGCAACCTCCAATTCCCGGACTCAAGTGAGTCTCCTGCCTCCACCTCCCAAGTAGCTGGGACTACAGGTGCCCGCCACAACATTCGGCCATTTTTTTTTTTGGTTGCAGCCGTCATTGTTGTTTGGCGGGCCCAGGCTGGATTCGAACCTGCCAGCTCAGGTGTACGTGGCTGGCGCCTTAACCCATTGAGCCACAGGTGCCAAGCTGAGACATTTCATTTTATAAAGAAATTTTCAGATCTGTAAAGGTATGGACATTTTACCTCCCACACAGCATTTCTCTCAAAGCTACTGAGAAAAGAAAAAAGATGACATCCACAAAATCAAGGGTCCAATGCAAAGAGGGGCAAGATGGTAGAGACATCTTTAGACAACAGCTTTGGACCCACAGGCCTAGAGAGGAGGCAGGCCAGACTGGGACAGCTCAGAAGTTCTTGTGAAAGGGGCTTTTACCAAAAGATGAAACTGATAGACTTCCTCATGCATTTGCACATAGTAAGAGATTTTACTGAAAGAGAAAGAGTTTGAAAATTAACTAATGATAAGGACATTAACAACCAAGCAAATTAAAAAACAGGACGATTGTTAACTTCAAACCACTAGAAGGTTGCACAGACAGGGAAAATGATCATATGATACTACGAATACTATATAGCTCAGCTGTGACTAACCTGTACACAGGTATAGTAATGTAAACATTAAATATTGCTGTAGCCAGAATTTCAGTTTATCTGTCATGGTAGTAAGAGGGAGCAGTTAGTCTCTAAAATGTAGAGAGTATTAAAAAAGGCTAAATCTCATCTCCTATAGGAGATCAACATGACACCTAAATTAAAAAAGAAAAAACCAAAACATAGGGAGGCTCCTGTGGCTCAAAGGAGTAGGGTGTTAGCCCCATATGCCGGAGGGGAGGGATTCAAACCCAGCCCCAGCCAAAAACTGCAAAAAAAAAAAAAAAACCCACAAAAAGTAGTAATATAAGTAACATATAAGTAGTAATATAACTAAATTATCAGCCAAAATAAAAGTGGTTTGTCTCAGGTGCAGTAGAGGCAGAAGGGGTCTTCTGTATTTGATTACCAGCTTTGTAGGACTATTTAGTTCAGTAAAATAATCCACATTTAAGTTTCCTAAACTTACCACCACAACATAATTCGCTTTTTTAAATGACTGCAAAAGCCAAAACAAACAAAAACAACCTCATTCTCCATATTAAAGTCTGGATTTTCCTACTTGCTCTTCAAATGGACTCTTTCTGAATCTAATCCCCTCATCAGTAAAATTAGTTATTGTATGGATTGAAATATTAATAAATTGTGAATACAAAAGTGTTTGGAAACTAAAACCATTGCTTAACAACAATAATTTAAAATCCAAAAGCTAGAAATCCTCACCAGTTATTCAATCACGTGCTGTGTGTATGGCGCGGGGGTGTGCATGTGGGTGTGTGTACGTGTGTGTATGTGGGTGTGTGCGCGTGTGTGCATGTGGGTGTTTGTGTGCGTGCGAGTGTGCGTGCGTGTGCGTGTGTTTGTGCGAGTGTGCGCGCGTGTGCGTGGGTGTGTTTGTGCGAGTGTGCGCGCGTGCGTGTGTGTTTGTGCGAGTATGCGTGGGTGTGTTTGTGCGAGTGTGTGTGCGTGTTTGTGCGAGTGTGGTGCGTGTGCGTGGGTGTGTTTGTGCGAGTGTGCGTGGGTGTGTTTGTGTGAGTGTGTGCACGCGCGTGCGTGTGTGTTTGTGCGAGTGTGCGTGGGTGTGTTTGTGCGAGTGTGTGTGCGTGGGTGCGTGGGTGTGTGTGTTTGTGCGAGTGTGTGTGCGTGTGTGTGTGTGTGTGTGCGAGTGTGCGCGCGCGTGCGTGTGCGGGGAGCAGGACTTCCCAGGCGTGGCACAGGCGACCGTGCCGCGAACCGCCTTCTGTTGGGGCGATCCCTTGTCCCGGCGGTGGCGCCAGGCGTAGTTCTGAGTCCACATCCCAACTGTGCGGCTTCCCGGCTCGCGGCCACGGGCGATTCCCTTGGTTCTTCCGAATCTCAGATTCCTTATCTGGGAACAGAAAGGTCTCTTTAGCGGAGTTGGCATGCGAAACCGAGGAAGAATTAACCCAAGTCCGCGCTTTGCCGCATAACTAACCGCGGCTGCTGAACTTCCAGAGCGCGCAGGACCCCTGGGGCCGCGGAGCCGCCCGCGGACGGCGGCGGGGGGCGGGGAGGCTCCGCGGTCACTATGGCAACCGGAGACGCCGCTCGGTCCGGGATGCGTGTGGCTGAGCAGAGCAGGCCCGCAACCCCGGGCCGCGCAGAAGACCGCGTGGCATGAGGGTGGAGGAGGCTGTGATGGTGACCGCGGCAACGGCACCCGAGGCAGGTCGCGACAGGGAGCAGCCTGGGCAGCCCGCGGGGCTGGGGTGCGGGGCGCGCGGAGAACCAGGCCAGGGCTGCCCGCAGGAACCGGACAAACAGTGTGAGTTCAGCCCCCGCCGCCGGCTCTGCGGGGAGCCGAGGCGCGGAGAAGGGCGCGACGGGGTCAGGCCGTGAGGGTGGCCGGGAGGGGTGCGACTGCTGTTTTAGCGGAGGCAGAGGTGATGGCACTGTGGCAGAAAGCGTCTGGTCCCCAAGCCACTTTCACAAAAGGCTACCTGAGCCAAGGGACTTAGGCATCCTTTCCCGCTTAAGAGGACTTAAGCATTATATGTAGTGGCTTTATTCGAGAAGGGATTAAAACACACACACACTCTCTCATATGTATATAATATATACGCACGCATTTATGTAAGTATACATTTATGTGTGAATGTATGTGCTTGCCTGTGTATATAGACAAATGTGGAAATGGGCACATCGTTTTGTCAGTTTCTTCATTTTACACATCAGAAAATTGAGGTCTGGACTAGAGAGAAGGAACTGACTTGCCACAGTGACTCAGTCAAAGCTGGAGGAATACTTAAAACATTTCAGCACTTGTTTCTTGGACTCTCAGTCCATCAATTATTACCTGATTCCTTTAGAAACTCACAATTTAACACACTGCTGTTTCCTCTCTGCCCTGCCAGTCCTACAAACAATATTCAAATAAGTAGAGACAGTTCTGGTCCACAGCGACAACTGGCATAGTTGTAATCTGCTCATCTTATGTTTCCGGAATTTACAGGCATTTCACAGCCTCTTGTGCCCCAAGGTCTTGGGTAAGTGCTAAGGAATGAGGGTGAAAATAATGGGCCAGGAATGGAGCAGGTTTGCAGTCCTCCCGCAGAACCTCCTTGATTGCCTCTCTGGGGGCAGCCTGGGGCCCCTTGGCATTCTCTGCACTGTAGGGCTCCCAAAGGGAGGAGTGGCTGAAGGCCCCAATATTTCTGCTTCACACTCCTATCCCCCGAGACTTCATTAAGGAGTCTCAGAACCACTGCTTCCTGGTGCTTGGGGCCTCTTCCCTCAGCATCAGCCCCAGTACGACTGTGACACCTCTGTTCTTTTGTAGCATACGAGGCCTTACTTAGACAGACTGAATTCAGAATATTTAGGCCTTACTTAGACAGACTGAATTCAGAATATTTAGGTAATGGAGATTCTGTATTCCTATTTAAAATTCTGTTGGGTAACTTTTCTATTAAAGACGCTAGTATCCGAATGTTCTTTAGTCCTATGGCTCTAGGAGTAAAAAGTGGAATTAATCACTCACTCATCAATTCAGCATGTAGGAATTGTTTACTATGTGCCCGGCATTGGGCAAGTTGCAGAGAAAGGAATAATAAATTAAGGCAGATGTCCAAATTTCCACAAGCTCACAAAGTCTACTGGGGGTGTGCAAAGAGTTTCTGCCTCAGCCTCCCTGAGAACCCTTTTTTAGGGCCATAGGCTAAGTAGAGACAGTGTGTTCACATCCAGGCCACATACTCATTCAATTTTCAAATGTCTATAATTGGAAAGGTCTTCAGTCTCTACAGCTTCTACTCTGCAATCATAGACCTGCTCTCAACACACACACACACACACACACATAGAGGTAAAGTATGATCCTTTCCTATATAAACATCCTTGAATTACACAATAGCAGCTATTTGAAGACCAACCACATCTTTCATGGATTTAATATCACTTTTGAAATAATTTCTAGTTCTCTCCCCATGCTGGCTGTCCTCTTCCAACATTTTCCAGTTATTTAAATCACTGACCTGGCATTCTAGGTATGATCTGATTAGCATAGTGTGGTGGGACTATAATTATGGGTTATAAACTATGAACTACTTTGAGTAACCCTGAGGCTTGGGAAGAGTCGGGTAAGTACTGTTTTTCATTTTCACAACTTTAATTTTATGACATCAGGAAGCTACTTTCTCAACTATGAAATAGAACTCATTACACTTGCCCAGAGGTCATTGTGAAACAACAGTAAAGAGGAAGAGTAATATCTGTGAGATGCCTAGGGCCTGGTAGCATTCAGTAAATTGCAGCAATTGTTATTAGCTCTCAATAAAAGAAACTCTGAAATAATGTTCCAAAAGAAAGTCTGGAATAATATTGTTCTCAGAAGTCCTTCTTGGTAGTGATCACTGGTCACTGTCAAGCCTTCTGTTGACCAATCCACTCAAAATATTGGTTAACATTAACATGAAGTTTCTATGTTATAGTTCTCAGAATTCTCTCTCTCCTTTCTCTCCTATCTTCCTTCCCTTCCTTCCTTTCTATATTTGCCCATTGTAGCTCTGAATTTTCTCTTTTAGTGATTTCCTCTGTAAATTTTCTTAGCAGCAGATTTTTAGTGATGTCCTCTGTCGATTTTCTTAGCAGTAGATTTTTAGTGATTTCCTCTGTCGATTTTCTTAGCAGCAGAGTTTTAGTGCTGTCCTCTGTCGATTTTCTTAGCAGCAGATTTTTAGTGATTTCCTCTGTTGATTTTCTTAGCAGCAGAATTTTAGTGATTTCCTCTGTCAATTTTCTTAGCAGCAGATTTTTAGTGATTTCCTCTGTCGATTTTCTTAGCAGTAGACCTGAAACATGTCAAGGAGGCCAGAACTTAGAGAAGGCGCTCTCCTCCTCTCTGTGGTCCTATTACAAGCTTTGCTTTCTTCTTAGCCAAGTTTATTAAACCTTTTTCTGCTTGAAGATCATGATTTGACAGAAAAAGATTAAATCAAAGTTAGACCTGAGTAATGCTGAACTCATCTTTTATTCGTGACTCCCAACGTTTGGGAAACAAGAATGAGACCCTAAACTTTAGGAGCTCGGGTGTTCAACCCTTTTTTCTTTCTTTCTTTCTTTTTTGAAACAATAGCCTCAAGCTATTGCCCTGGGTAGAGTGCTATAGCATCACAGCTCACAGCAACCTACAACTCCTGGGTTTAAGTGATTCTCTTGCCTTAGCCTCCCAAGTAGCTGGGACTAGGCTATTTTTTTTGTTGTTGTAGTTGTCATTGTAGTTTGGTAGGCCTGGGCTGGATTTGAACCTGCCAGCTCTAGTGTATGTGGCTGGTGCCTTAGCCACTTGAGCTACAGGCACCGAGCCTCAACCCTTTTTCTTTTCTGCTGCACATTGGAAGAATAAAAGTTGTCGCAGGCTGTACATTAAATACACAAACACTAACAAAAGCTGATGAGCAAAAGCAAAGGTCCATGCATACGTTTTGTGATATCCATATTTTCGCAATATCCAACACCCCAGGATGAACAAAACAGCCCTCAAATAATCTGCATGCCGTCCTCAGGTGGAAGATTGGACACCTGTGAAGTATCTCATTCTACCTTGTCCTTGTCTGAAGGTGTGTTTGTGTCTTCGTGACCAGGAATGACCCAAGGTCACTGCCAGAAGCAGCAGGTCTCTTGCCCCACTTGGGCCAGTCTACGTCTGTGTGAAATTGACTTGCGTTCTTTATTGGTTAGTCTGGAAAAGATAAGACACTGAAAAAGATATGTCTTTTCACTTTAAAATCTTAAATAACTGAAGTATTTGGTTTGTGTTGTTCATGGTGCCTTGAATTGAACTTTTGGGTACTGAGACTAAGACCTACTGACTCTCTGACATTCACAGCCTGCACTGGCAGACAGGGGACAGTCTTTACTTAGAGCTCTGTTTAATTTAAGTGTTTAATTTTACCTGAAAACACATTTGTTGAAAAAATATTGTTGCTGTTATTATGCCAACCTCTGTTCTAGGACTCTGAAGAACTGAAAACACAGCATTCCTGCCCTTGTGGTGTTTATCAGTTAAAACTAATAGCAACACAAGCAATTGTATATAAGTGGAAGGAGGCTGCATGCAAATTGCAATAAGTGAAATGAAAGAAAACAGGAGGGTACTGTGAGAAAAAGGCATTTCTAGATTGTGGAGTCAAAGTTTCTCTAAAGAACTGACATTTGAACACAACTAAGAAAATGCCATGAAGGCTATGTTAACCAGTTCGATGAAAATATTTCAAATTGTATATAAAACCAGCACAGTGTACCCCATGACTGCATCATTGTACACAGCTGTGATTTAATAAAAAAAAAAAACCCGACATTGGAGTCAATGCCTAAAATTTGAGTGTCAGTTATAAAGGCAACAACTTAGGAGAACGGCAGTCCAGCAAGCAAAAATAGCTTACAAAGATGAGAATGGACAGAAGGGCCACGGGGCTGGAGCTGTGAGAGAGAGAGGCTGGCGGAGAGATCAGAGCCACGGGTAGGACCAGATAGCACAGAGCTCTTTTGTTTCTCCGGAGTTCTGACCCTTGGGGTGGATAGTAGAAATGTAGCTGAGCTGTTTAGAACAAATCATCTAGTCCTTGACTGTACTAGTAATGTCCTATAGGGCCAGAAATAGAGCCCAGTGGTTCACTATTCAAATTTACATTTAATCTTCTAAAGTGATAATTTCAAAATGCAGAGAGAAAGAAAAAAGTGCTGATTGTGTTCTGTTTCTGTATCTGAACTGCAAGCTCCTTGCACACATCTCTCTCGCTCCTCTGCGTGGCCCCTAGCAAAATGCCTGGGACAGAAGGTCTTCATTAATAACTTCTCAAATAAGTGAGTGAAAGTTTTCTTTGAAGCCAATGACAAAACCGCATATATTTCTATATGTTTCTTCATAATATATAAAAGAGATACCGGAAACTTACCCCGCAAGTCTAGGAATTACATAAAAGTATGAAATCCCGAACAACCAAAGTTCTAATGAAAGAGATCTTTCTAAGACAGAGCGTACAAGGAAAATTGTCTGGTATTTGTATGGAATAAAATTTGTATGTCTTTTTTTTTTTTTAAAGGGTTATTCGGGTGGCACCTGTGGCTCAGTGAGTAGGGCGCTGGCCCCCTATACTGAGAGTGTCGGGTTCAAACCCAGCCCCGGCCAAACTGCAACAAAAAAATAGACAGCTGTTGTGGTGGGCGCAGGTAGTACCAGCTGCTCGGGAGGCTGAGGCAAGAGAATTGCTTAAGCCCAAGAGCTGGAGGTTGCTGTGAGCTGTGACGCCACAGCACTCTACCAAGGGCAACAAAGTGAGACTCTGTCTCTTAAAAAAAAAAAAAAAAAAAAAAACCCAAGAGTTATTCAAGTGGATGTAATGACTAGAAGTTTGGGCAGAAATTATGACAAATAACCAATTTTGTTAATGTCTTTATAGGGAAGAAATTTTTATATTGTGAACCACATAAGAGAATTAAGGAAGTAATGGAAGAAGAACTTTACATTAAGAGAGACGAATGCCACATTAAAAATCCATCTGCAGGTAACTTCAGCGACAAATGAAATATGTTTGTGAAATGAATATGAAATTGCCTATTTGATGACAGGATGATTATTTTAGGTATTATAAAATTGTAACTATTAAAAGAAAAAATGAGTTCTTGGGCAATTCTTGAGCTATTTTATAATTATTTTCCTTATGTCCAATGAACCTTCCTATTTAGAAACAATGAGCTAAAAGCTAGTTACAAGTGTGTGCATTGCTATCAATTTCTTTTTTTTTTTTTTTTGTGGCGTTATTTCTATTTAAACATGTCATACTTTTTCCAAGTGCTTGAAAAACACAAGAACATCTTTGATTTTTATCAACATATGTATGACCAATAACTACAGTTCCCAAACTTTAGGCATCAGAATTACTTGGAAGCTTGTTAAAAGCAGATTACTAGGCCCGACCCGTAGAGTATCCAGCTCAGTAACGCTGGGGTAGGCCCCAAGAACTTGCATTTCTATCAAGTTCCTAAGTGATATTGCTACCCTGGTCCGGGGACCCCACTTAGCAAATCCCTGACCTGGGAGTATCTAATTCATTTAAATAGGTCAGATCATGCAAGGATTTATTCCCACAAACTGGACTGTATGAATTACCTAGTCTGGGCATTGATGACTCTCATTGATGGATCATGTGGGAATTCCTTCTCAATGATTACTAGATGCATATTTCATGCTCTTCAAATCGTCAGATTTTTATTGTAATGTTCTTGGGTGCCAGCAATTTCGAGAAGAAATAGAAAGAACTATAAGACAGGACAGAGAACTTGATATTTTCTGTGGAGGATGGTAGGACAACCTAGAGGTTCCAATTCAGTAAGAATTCCTGAGAGAAACACTGCAGGCGCATCATTTCAGACTCTATGACTGTATGACCACTTTTCATTTCTAAGGCAGCTACGGAAACACTTTTCTGGGCCTTCTCATAGCAGCTATTCTTACAAAAGGAGAGACCAATACAATGGTCAAATTGGCTCATATGCTATATTCTATTTAAAGTCTATTTAAATAGATTTTAAAATCTTAAAGTCTATTTTGCACTCTTTGAATGGATACAGAATGACCTACCAAATTACTGCTGAGAAACCTAGCCTAAATTTATTATTTTCCTGTTAATTAAAAAATTTTCCCAAGTCTATACTATCTTATTTATCTTTATTGTTTTCAAAGAATACATAGACGCTAGTTTATGCATTTGTTGTATATTTTATTATTCTTACTCAGTGAATAAGAAATATCATTTGGGGGTAGCACCTGTAGCTCAAAGGAGTAGGGTGCCGGCCCCATATGCCAGAGGTGGCGGGTTCAAACCCAGCCCTGGCCAAAAACTGCAAAAAAAAAAGAAAGAAAGAAAGAAAGAAATATCATTTGGTTTATAAAAATTCATTTCTCTATCTTTCCAAATCTTTTCTTCGTATAAAATGGAGACTGGGCTGCATTCTTATAACGTCCTCCGGAAGTTTCATAGAGGTATTATTTGAGCCTCGTTGAGAATGGATTCTGTAACTTCAGGTTTTAAAGGCTTTACACATTCCTATCAGATAAGGACAGAGGACCTGGATCTGCTGGAAAAGGTTCTTATCATCCTGAAAAAATAGAAATGCAATTTTCTGATCAGATCTTCCAATCAGATGAAATGGAATTTTCTGGATAAGGAAGAATTTAGCTAATGAAATAAATTAGCTAATTCTTAGCTAAGGAAGAATTTAGCTCATATATTTTCAGTAATTCCTTAAAGATTTTCTTCTTCTTACCACTTACAAGAAAAAATTGGGCTTGTTAGAAACTTCATTTGGAATCAGGGCATTTATTTTATTGTTTATTTGAAAACTATTTTTACATTTCAAAGAACTACAGAGGCCTTTGCAGAAATAAACCAACATTCATTTAATGTTTCATATTGCAAGTGGTTTTGTATTTTTTCTGTCTTAAACCTGCAGAGTTTATAGTAGTCATGAAAAGTTCGATTAATGACACTTAATAGTTTTCCCCTTATACAACATTTCCTTTTCCAGTGAATTTTAAAAGTTTACCGCAAATTCATAATTTATGTCTATACGTGCCTTAACACATGGAAACTTAATTTTTAGCTTGGTCTATTTATCATGTTAAATACAAAATTAGAAAACGAAAAATGTCACTGAGCAAGTATGGATGTTTTGTTATTCATTATTTTGTTCAACAACAACGTTTTCTGCACCTACCACATATGAGGCCTTTACTAGACACCAAAGGCACATCAGGATAATTACAGAGCTTAGGAGTCAAAAACACAAATTAAAATTACTTAAATTTTTCTTTCTCTAGTCAATCTGTGACTGTGTTTACACAAGGGAAGCATAGACAATATGGCTTTAAACTAGCTTTTCAAGTTCTGATGTTTACTGTTTGCAACTGACATATTTTTAAAGGGCGACTTTACCTTCCTTGTGAGACCAGGAAAGTCCCGCTGGCTAAAACTTTGACATACAGGCCTGGTTTAGTAATTTTTAAATTTAGGATTTAAGAAAACACCTAACAAGAGGAGAAGGGGATAAGGGCACGAGAGGGGAAACGAGAAGATGAATCTCTAGAAGATTCTGAGCTGCGAGAAAAGATTCGATTCTTTTGAGTCTCTCCCGGTGACTGGAGCCCTTTTCCTTTTGAGGTGAGGGATGCCAGGATTTTTTAGCTCTGCACCTTTAGTCTCCCTTCTTCCTCCTGGAATGCGCAGAGCTGTGTGGGAGTTAAGTTTCTCTTAAAAGCAGCAGCTGCCTGAAAAGGCATCTATGCTTCTTTCTGGATTTCTTTTGCTTCAGTTGAATATATTACCTTCTGTAACTTCACCAAACATGAGATCAAATGAAAGTTGGGCTATTTTTTTCCAGCAACCTCTATCTTTGGCTATAGTAAATAATTACATTTTGCTTTGGGTTTCTTTGTACATGTCTGAGGGCATTTATATTTTAGGTATTTTCCCAACTAAGTTCAAAACGTGTAGCTATCCCTGAGATTACATCTGAAGAGCACAGCTAAATTAGACTAGTACAGTTATTCTTCTATCTAGTTTGGTGTGGTTTGTCTGTACAGTTCTTTCTAATTTTGAACTGCTTTCCGTTTTACTGGGCCTTCCCAAAGCATGGACAAATCTAAGTCTTATTTTCTTGGTTTCCTACGGAGTGCCATAGGGCTATTCTGTAAACGTTTACGGGCTTCTAAATTTGAGAGTCTATTACCCAAAGGCTGGGGCAGCCTTTTCTGTCTCTGGACAGGACAGAAGAGGAAAGTGGATTGGATAGCAAGGGAAGATTCAGGTGAGAAAGAAAGAACAACTTGAACTTTGTAAGGTTTTGACAGAAGGAGATTGTGGAGACTTCCTTGAGGAGGTCTTTGAAGAAGGAAAAAAGTAATCTTGACAGACAGCCTCAGCTACTCTGCTTAGGAGAGGGAAAGGGGAGGCAAGTATTGCTATTTCACTTGGTGAGTCAGTGCAGTGACCATACTTCTAGAAATGGCAATTGAGCCCAAGCTTGGATGGTAAAATCGGGGACACCTGTCAAAATAACAGCTACCATTCATTAAGCACAAAGTGCTTTGTGTCCATCTCATCGAAATCCTGCAATAATCCTTTGAGGTAGAGACACAGATTATTGTCCTCAGGTCAAAGAAGGGGAAACTGAGACACAGTGGGTTAAGTAATCTGCCCAAAGTCATACAACTACGAAGTAGTGGAACTGGTACTGAACACCCACATCTCCGAACCCAAGGACCCTGCTCTGAGTCGTCACTGGGTTTGGAGCTCTTTATAGAGAGGGATCAAATGTCAGCGACGATGGGTCTGTAGAGAATATATGTCATAAAGTTTGCCACTTCAGAAATTAAAACAATTTATGTGACTAACCTGAATTCACCACCTTACTTGACTTGAGTTGGAGTTTTCTACCCAGTAGACATTCACCAAATGTTTGTTGACTGATGCTCAAAACCTGAACAAGTGTTTTAGGCCAGTACAGATAACTCTTATTAAACGGTATCAGGATTTAAGACCTGTATAACTGTCATGTATCAATAGGCAGACATCATTTTCCAGGTATTTTTTTTTTTTTTTTTTTTTTTTTTTTTGAGACAGAGCCTCAAGCTGTCACCCTGGATAGAGTGTCATGGCATCACAGCTCACAGCAACCTCCAATTCCTGGGCTCAAGTGAGTCTCCTGCCTCTGCCTCCCAAGTAGCTGGGACTACAGGTGCCCGCCGCAACACCTGGCCATTTCTTGGTTGCAGCCGTCATTGTTGTTTGGCAGGCCCAGGCTGGATTTGAACCCGCCAGCTCAGGTGTACGTGGCTGGTGCCTTAGCTGTTGAGCCACAGGCACTGAGCCGAGGGCTACAACTTCTTGTCTCAATGTGTCAAAATCTTTGGCCAT
>CAUYON010020005.1:0-14688 GCA_963573935.1 Arctocebus calabarensis
CTTGGTATATGGGGCCAGCGCCCTACTTGCTGAGCCACAGCACAGAGCCTCAAGCTGCCGCCCTGGGTAGAGTGCTGTGGTGTCACAGCTCACAGCAACCTCCAACTCCTGGGCTTAAGCGATTCTCTTGCCTCAGCCTCCCAAGTAGCTGGGACCACAGGCACCCGCCACAACACCCAGCTATTTTTTGGTTGTAGCTGTCATTATTGTTTGGCGGGCCTGGGCTGGATTTGAACCCACCAGCTCAGCTGCTCGAGCCACAAGCGCCAAGCCTGAAACATCTTTAATTGCTAGAGAAGTAGCCAGCTTCAATCCATCCCTGTTAGAAATGTCCAGTTCTTAAGTCACCTCCCAATTCTACACATACATTCAAAGATCAGTATAAACACCCACTACTCACCACCTCCATCCTCATAAAAATGTTCATCCTGTGGCTTAGGCAAGTCCAGAGTAGTTCTTCAGATACAAAAATGCTCATAGTCCCTTTTTTTTTTTTTTTTTACCACCTAGAATTCTTCCTTCATTAATTTGTGTCCCTTCCCTTATTATTATTATTATTATTTTTGAAACAGAGTCTCCCTTTATCACCCTGGGTAGAGTGCTATGGCATCACAGCTTATAGCTCACAGCTCACAGCAACCTACAACTCCTGGGTTTAGGTGATTCTCTTGCCTCAGCCTCCTGAGTAGCTGGGACTACAGGCACTCACCACAACACCCGGCTATATTTTGGTTGCAGTTTGGCCAGGGACCAGTTCAAACCAGCCACCCTTGGTATAAGCGGCCAGCACCCTATCCACTGAGCCATAGGTGCTGCCCTCAAATATCCAAAATTAGAAACAAATCAGTTTGGAGACATTTAAATAACTTAATAATACATTCATACGATGGATTATTAAACAGTAATTAAAAAGAACAAATTAGAAGTAGAAAGATGGACAAATATATTGTCAAGCGAACTTTTTGGTCAAGGGAAGAGCAGGGGTTATAGTATGTTCCAATTTGCATTTTCTAAAAATAGAAAAACTAGCCTATTTATTTTGCAGTTGTCATTGTTGTTGAGCTGGCCCCAGCTGGGTTCAAACCCTCCCACCTCAGCGTATGTGGCTGGCACCATAACCATTGTGCTACAGGCTCAGCGCCTGTGGCTCAAGGGGCTAAGGCACCAGCCACATACACCTGAGCTGGCGGGTTCGAATCCAGCCTGGGCCTGCCAAACAACAATGACGGCTACAACCAAAAAATGGTCAGGCATTGTGGCGGGTGCCTGTAGTCCCAGCTACTTGGGAGGCGGAGGCAGGGGACTAGCTTGAGCCCAGGAATTGGAGGTTGATGAGCTGTGATGCCATGGCACTCTATCCAGGGTGACAGCTGGAGGCTCTGTCTCAAAAAAAAAAAAACACAAAAAACTATTGTGCTACAGGCGCCAAGCCTGCTAATGTGCTTTTTGATAATTTTCAATTTAAACAAATATTCTATGTAACCAAATGCTATTCCTTTTAAAATAATTGTGTAAAATAAGAAAATCTGAGGGCCACGCCTGTGGCTCAAAGGAGTAGGGTGCCAGCCCCATATGCTGGAGATGGCGGATTCAAATCCAGCCCTGGCCAAAAACTGCAAAAGGAAAAAGAAAAGAGAAAAAAAAAGAAAGAAAGAAAGAAAATCTGTCCTCTCTAGGAACAAAGCATAGTCCATTCCTGTAGTTAGGCTGGAGCAGAGGCAGTGACAGAGAGGTATGAGATATTGTGGACAAGTAAGACTTTTGCTTTTTTGTCTTTTTTTTTTGAGAGAGAGTCTCACTTTGTCACCCTCAGTAGAGTGCAGTGGCATCATAGCTCATAGCCATCTCAGACTCCTGGGCTCAAGTGATTTTCTTTCTTTCTTTTTTTTGTCACCCTCAGTAGAGTGCTGTGGTGTCGCAGCTCACAGCAACCTCCAGCTCTAGGGCTTAGGCGATTCTCTTGCCTTAGCCTCCCAAGTAGCTGGGATTACAGGCAGCTGCCGCAATGCCCAGCTATTTTTTGTTGCAGTTTGGCCGGGGCCGGGTTTGAACCCGCCACTATTGGTATATGGGGCCGGTGCCCTACTCACTGAGCCACAGGTGCTGCCCTCAAGTGATTTTCTTGCCTCAGCCTCTCAAGTAGCTGGGACTATAGGTGCCAGCCACAATGATGGGCTATTTTTAGAGACAAGGTCTTGCTCTGGCTGGTCTCAAACTCCTGATTGCAGGAAAGTTACCCACTTTGGGCCTCCCAGAGTGCTAGGATTACAGGCATGAGCTACCTCACCCAGCAAGGACAAGTAAAATTTCTGAAGGAAAGAGATTTTCATTATTTTTAAGGCATTTTAAATAAAATTGAAATAGA
The DNA here is from genome assembly GCA_963573935.1 of Arctocebus calabarensis. Lineage (NCBI taxonomy): Eukaryota > Metazoa > Chordata > Mammalia > Primates > Lorisidae > Arctocebus > Arctocebus calabarensis. The sequence goes on from CAUYON010020005.1 coordinate 2,366, forward strand.
GTCGGTGCCTGTAGCACAATGGTTATGGCACCAGCCACATACACCAAAGCTTGTGGGTTTGAACCCGGCCTAGGCCAGCTAAACAACAATGACAACTGCAACAAAAGAATAGCCAGGTGTTGTGGCGGGCACCTGTGGTCCCAGCTACTTGGGAGGCTGAGGCAAGAGAATCACCCAAGCCCAAGAGTTGGAGGTTGCTGTGAGCTGTGATGCCACAGCACTCCACCAAGGGTGACAAAAAAAAAAAGAAAATCACTTGAGCCCAGGTGTCTCAGATGGCTGTGAGCTATGATGCCACAGAACTGTACTGAGGTGACAAAGTGAGACTCTCTCTCAAAAAAAAAGACAAAAAAGCAAAAGTTTTACTTGTCCAAAATATCTCCGAAATAGGATTACATACCTCTCTGCCACTGACTCTGCTCCAGCCTAACTACAGGAATTGACTATGCTTTGTTCCTAGAGCACTCAGATTTCCTTATTTCATACAATTTTTTTTTTTTGAGACAGAGCTTCAAGCTGTCACCCTGGATAGAGTGCTGTGGCATCACAGCTCACAGCAACCTCCAATTCCTAGGCTCAAGCGAGTCTCCTGCCTCCCAGTTAGCTGGGACTACAAGTGCCCGCCACAACACTCGGCCATTTTTTGGTTGCAGCCATCGTTGTTTGGCAGGCCCGGGCTAGATTCAAACCCGCCAGCTCAGGTGTACATGGCTGGCATCTTAGCCCATTGAGCCACAGGCGCCGAGCCATTTACACAATTATTTTAAAAGGAATAGCATTTGGTTACCCAGAATATCTGTTTAAATTGAAAACTATCAAAAAGTACATTATCAGGCTCGGTGCCTGTAGCACAATGGTTATGGCGCCAGCCACATATGCTGAGGTGGGAGGGTTCGAACCCAGCTGGGGCAGCTTAACAACAATGACAACTGCAAAAAAAAAATTAGCTGGCTAGTTTTTCTATTTTTAGAAAATGCAAATTGGAACATACTATAACCCCTGTTCGTCCCTTGACTATTAAGTTCACTTGACACTGTATTTGTCAGTCTTTCTACTTCTAATTTGTTTTCTTTGGTGTTTTGCTTTGTTTTGTTTTTTTGAGACAGAACCTCCAGCTGTCACCCTGGCTGGAGTGCCGTGGCATTGCAGTTCACAGCAACCTCCAATTCCTGGGCTCAAGCGAGTCTCCTGCCTCTGCCTCCCAAGTAGCTGGGACTATAGGCGCCCGCTACAACACCTGGCCATTTTTTGGTTGCAGCTATCATTGTTGTTTGGCAGGCCTGGGCTGGATTCGAACTCGCCAGCTCAGCTGTACGTGGCTGGTGCCTTAGCCTGTTGAGCCACAGGCGCCGAGCCATAATTTATTCTTTTTAATTACTGTTTAATAGTCCATTGTGGGAAGTGTTAAGTCATTTATTTATTTATTTTGAGACAGACACTCAAGTTGTTGCCCTGGGTAGAGTGCTGTGGTGTCACAGCTCTCAGCAACCTCCAACTCCTGGGTTTAAGTGATTCTCTTGCCTCAGCCTCCCAAGTAGCTGGGACTACAGGTGCCCACCACAATGCCCAGCTATATTTTGGTTGTAGTTGTCATTGTTGTATGGCAGACCCGGGCTGGGTTCAAACCCACCAGCTCTGGTGTATGTGGCTGGCAACTTAGCTGCTTAAGCTACAGGTTCCAAGTCATGTTAAGTCATTTAAATGTCTCCAATAGATGTTGTGGCAGGCACATGTAGTCCCAGCTACTTTGGGAGGCTGAGGCAAGAGAATCGCTTAAGCCCAAGAGTTTGAGGTTGCTGTGAGCTGTGACACGATGGCACTCCACCAAGGGTGACACAGTGAGACTCTGTCTCAAAAAAAAAAGGGACGTTATCAGTCACACCCATTTGCAGGACAGATCGTGAATTATAGATGTTTGAAGGTCAATTTTTAGTTGTTTGCCCTTGGTGCCAAAATTGCTATTCGTGGTTTTGCTTCTACAGGTTCAAGCCCGAACCCCTTACTACTGAGTCTCACCAATTCCACTCTCCTCTTCCTCTCTCTTTCCCACTGCAACAAAAGTAATCAAAAATTTTTAACTTTTAATTTTTTTAATTTAGAGACAGAGTTTCCTTCTGTAACCCAGGCTGGAGTACAGCGGTAAGATCACAGCTCACTGCAGCCTCGAACTCCTGGTTTTAAGGCAATCCCCTTACCTCAGCCTCCTGAGCAGCAGTGGTTACAGGCAGGTGCCACCATACTTGGCTAATAAAACTTTAAATCTGGAACAGTATGAATAACAATGAGACCCCATCTCTACTAAAAATAGAAAAACTAACTGGAAGCCGGGCACAGTGTCTCACGTTAGGTAATCCTAGCACTCTGGGAGGCTGAGGAGGGTGGATCATCTGAGCTCACAGTTGAAGACCAGCCTGAGCCAGAGTAGACCCATCTCTAAAAAAAGCCGGGCGTTGTGGCAGGCACCTGTAGTCCCAGCTACTTGGGAGGTCAAGGCAAGAGAATCACCTGAGCCCAAGAGTTTATGGATGTTGTGAACTACGACACTCTACCCAGGGCAACAGAGTGAGACTCTTAAAAAAATTTTTTAGCTGAGCATTGTAGCTCACACCTATAATCCCAGCACTGTGGGAGTCTGAGGAGGGAGAATTGCCTGAGCTCAGGAGTTTGAGACTTGCCTGAGCGAGAGACTCCAACTCCTAAAAACATGGAAAAACCCAGCCAGGCGCAGTGGGAGCCCCTATAATCCCAGCAGCTTCTGGAGGTTGAGGCAGCGGGATAGCCACAGCCCAAGTCTGAGGTTGCAGTGAGCTATGACGCCATTGCACTCTGCTCGGGGCATAAGGTTGCACTCTGTCTCAACAACAACAACAACAAATTTACATCTGATACTCATATTCCCCATTGTCCCTAAGTTGAAGTCCCCCTTCTTTAACATAACTTACAGGGCCCTGTGGGATGTGGAGCTGCCTTTGGCCTCATCCTCACTCTCTCCTCCCCAGGTCACTTTGCATATTACTGAACTTTCCATTCCAGAAACTACCATTGCGCCCTCTGGCCTCTAACATTCAGGTTTGCTGTTTGTTGTTCGGGAACTCCCTCCCCACCAGCTTCACTGCAGAGCAGTGACCAAAATACATGCCCAGAGAGGCCAAAGAGACTAAGAGTGGCTGCCACAGGCTTGCCCCTCTGATGCGCAATCTTCTTCTGTTGGAACGAGTGTCCTCTCCATTGAAAGTAATAATCTCCCCTTAATGTGGCAGGTGGTGAAGATTGTTACAGCAATTCTCTAAAAAAGCAAAGGAAACTACATGTCATAGATGTGAGAGGAGACCAAACATTAACTCTTCTAGCAACCACACAGGAGTTATGAGAGGTGACTTGTGTTCTTCTCCATAAAGGCCTCTCCTGTCATGGAGTCAAAGTTCCAACAATCTAGGTTCATCTTCAATGTGTAATGGCCTCTCCCACCTGCTCAGAAGTCTGTGTGTCTCTGGGACTCCAGTTCCCACCTAGCTTTTGTTTTGATGAGGAATTGGGTAGTTTTCAGCATAGTATGTCCCTCTCTCCATCAATCTGCCCAATGTGCAGCAGTGTCACTGCCTGGACAGGTGCAACATAGGGACTTCTTAAAGACTTCATACTTGGGTTAAAGGATGTAAATTTCCTCATGTATGTCGCCAGAAAACACAGAACAGAGACCAGATTTTTCTGGTTCATTTGTAATGTCCACTCCATTTCCAGTCTTCAAAATCTCACATTTTCAAATAATACCTGTTGGCTGGGCACCGTGCTTAGTGGTTAGGACGCTGGCCACATGTTCCAGGGCTGGTGGGTTCAAACCCGGTCCAGGCCTGCTAAACAAACAAACAAAATAGCCGGGTGTTGTGGCAGGCGCCTATAGTCCCAGCTACTTGGGAGGCTGAGGCAAGAAAATCTCTTGAACCCAAGAGTTTGAGATTCCTGTGAGCTATGATGCCGCAGCACTCTACTGAGGGTGACAAAGTGAGACTCTGTCTGAATAAAAAAAGAACACACACACACACAAAAGAAAAACACCTGTTGACAAGGAACGCCCCCCACATGCAGAAAGGCCATTAGTTTGGCCTTTCTTTACCAAACTAATGTACCACAGATGATCATGTCTGCCCTATAAAAGTCTCTCAAAGTCTACAAGCAAATCTACAATTTCACTGATACACATCAAATAACTTTTTTTTTTTTTTTTTGAGACAGAGTCTCACTTTGTAGCCCTCAGTACAGGGCTGTGGCGTCACAGCTCACGGCAACCTCCAGCTCTTTGGCTTAGGCGATCCTCGTGCCTTAGCTTCCCAAGTATCTGGGACTACAGGCACCTGCCACAACGCCCAGCTATTTTTTGTTGCAGTTGGGCCGGGACCGGGTTCAAACCTGCCACCCTCAGTATATGGGGCTGGCCCCCTACTCACTGAGCCACAGGTGCCACCCACATCTAATAACTTTTAATATTTTGGTCCACTAGAAAGTTATTCCTTAGCTTAAACTGAAATGTCTCCAGATCAACCTTCAGGAAAACAACCTATAGGAGATTATCAACAATGATTTAAACTGTCACCTTCAAATGTACCTCGTTTCCCCCGGCAAATAGTCCTTTCTTGCGGTAGGACTTACATTTTAGTTCAGAAAACACACACACTCATGCAGAACCACTGGCCTGTTAGGGAAACTGCCTCCGCCCTACCACCTGGACTCCTGTGCTGCTCCTAAGTGAGTCCACTGATGGTGCAAATCACTCAAAGGCAAACAATAAACAAAAACTAACAAAAGCAAACACCTTTCCATGAATTTAACTCAGAAAACCAAAAATAATGGCAAAAAAAACCCCAAAACAAAACTCTAATATTTTAAGGTTTCAGGACGTTGAGGGTGTAGAAATCTCAAGAGCTGGTTTCTGAAGGGCACCGCATACCAGACTGTGTGTCAGCTGTGTGTCAATGAAGCCTTTCAGGCCCTCCACACTACCTCACTTGTTCCCCTAATGTAGCGCTTTCTGGAAGCTAAACTCTCAGCTGGCGAGAACAGTGAACCTCATGCCATTTGTCTATCAACTATTTATTTATTTAATTTATTTATTTTTTGAGACAGAGCCTCAAGCTGTTACCCTGGATAGAGTGCTGTAGCATCACAGCTCAAAGCAACCACCAATTCCTGGGCTCAAGCGAGTCTCCTGCCTCCACCTCCCAAGTAGCTGGGACTACAGGCGCCTGCCACAACGCCCAGCCATTTTTTGGTTGCAGCCGTCATTGTTGTTTGGTGGGCCCAGGCTGCTCAGGTGTACGTGGCTGGTGCCTTAGCCTGTTGAGCCACAGGTGCCGAGCCTGAGTTGAATCTTTTTAAACAAACAAAAATTTAAGAAATTTTGAGGCAAGGAGGGGCCCTGTTTGCTTCTTCTCCTCCCTGCTTCACCACAGCAGCCTTCTATCTTTTCCATGGTTCAAGTTTCCATGTAAGATTTCACTAGAACAAAAAATCTGAAAGTCTAGCTCCTGTCATGTCACACGTCAGGAAACTTGGGTACTGTGGAGGGGAGAAGGGACATGCCTGGGGTCACAGCAGGCAGCACCACAACCCTGGTGGGGATTCAGGCCTCTTGACTTGTGGCTTTGCAAACCTGTAAAAAACCCCTGGCTTGTCAGACACATATATAGGCCTGTGGAACGTAGCTTCTAGCGCTGCAGGGGAAAATCAGTATGAGATGCCAGGCAAGAAAATCCAGCTTAGCTGTGAAATCAGGTTTCTGGAATGTATCAGGGTAAGGGGTAAAAAAAAAAAAAAAGAGAGAGAGTGAGACACACACAAAGCCAAACACAGCTTTTGTAAAAATCTTCTGGCTTTTGGGGCAGGCGTCTAAAAGTCTATCTGAGTTGGACTATCTGGGAGCCTGGAACAGGTCAGGACTCCTCCACCATGGCAGGCTAGGATTTGCCTTCCTCCAACTGTCTTTGTTAAGGGCCTACTACGTGCCACGTAGGGTAGAAGGCTGAACTGGGGAGAGATTCAGAAACTGATAAAATATAACTCTGCCCTTGTGAACTCACAAGTGTAGTAGGAGTGACAGATAAGCAAATGACACCCAACACAAATGAGGCTGTTTGCCCTAGAAATGAATGAGAAAGGAGGTCTGGCTCAGTCTCCATGATAGCAGGTATTTGATCTGGCCTGGAGCCCCAGGATAATATGGCAAAAAGGATGGTATATTCAATTTGCACTAGGGAGAAATCTCAGCATATAGTAATCTTTCACATCTACCAGGGAAGGGGGCCTGTGACTGTGGCCTTAGCCCTGTACCTGGCTTTCTTCACAAGGTTGGGAAAGAGGGAGAATGGAAATGAAAGGGAACCAAGCTAATCCAGGTAGTTGATGCCATGTAGAAACACATCCATGCACTCTACACATATTTTTGAAGGGTCAGGATCTGTGTTGGGTCAGAAGACAGGACAAATGAGAGGTGTCATCATCCTTTCTTCTATACCTTTGGTTTCCAGTCCATCCCATTCCTGGTTCTGGGCAGTGGGACAGTTCTTCCATACTATGTGGCCTCTGGTTAAGTGGCTTACTGGCAAGGCCAGACAGAGAAGCCTGGCAAACTCCACGTTCTAGCTATATGACGTGGGAGAGGACACAGGTAGGACCAGTGAAGCCTGACACCTGAGCAGCCTGTCCAGGGAAGTGTGGCTCTGGCCCTATGACCTATCTGGAGCCAAGAAGGAAAAGAAAATATAGGAAAAATCTTCTCCAGCTGGGAGAAGACCCGTCAGAGGGCCAGAACTTTAGTCAAGTCTGAAGATAGAGGCGACAGTGGCTTCAGACTGTCGTCAGAGGACATAGCTTCCTTGGCCTCCTACAAGATGGCAGCAAGCCCAGGGAACATGCGAGCTCCTCCCCTGGCCACCTTTCCCTTTCTCATCTCCTCAAGCCTGTCCTTCACCACCCAACTCAAAGTGGTCCTCAGGAGTGTGACTCCTGCCTTTGTACTTTTTTTTTTTCTTAAAACACAGTCTTACTTTGTCACCCTCAGTAGAGTGCCGTGGCATCACAGCTTGAAGTAACCTCCAGCTCTTGGGCTTAGGCGATTCTCTTGCCTAAGCCTCCTGAGTATATGGGACTACAGGCGCCTGTCACAACACCTGTCTATTTTTTGCCTTTGTACTTCTAAAGGGTCTAGAGAGGCTCGGTGCCCATAACACAGTGGTTATAGTGCCAGCCACATGCTCCAAGGTTGGTGGGTTTGAGACCAGCCCAGGCCAGATATACAACAATGACAACTGCAACAAAATGGCTGGGCATTGTGGTGGGTACCTATAGTTCCAGCTACTTAGGAGGCTGAGGCAGGAGAATTGCTTAAGCCCAAGAGTTTAAGGTTGCTGTGAACTGTGACACCACGACACTCTACCAAGGGTGACATAGTAAAACTCTGTCTCAAAAAAATAAAATAAATAAAAATAAAGGGCCTATAGAGGCAATAAATCCCTCCTTTTCCAAGTGAGCAATCAGGGGATCCAGAGAGGTAGAGCAACATTCTCAAGGTCACACAGCTTCTAATAATACAGCCAGGGTCAAATGCAGATCTCCTGACTCAGGTCTGCTCTGCCATTTCCTGGGCCATGTGAGCACAGGCAAGTCCTTTACCCTCACAAAGTCTTAGTTCCTTTCCTCAGCACATCTAGGCTCAACAGAATGAATCCTGTTTCTTTTACCAAAGGACTTGTGAGGGCCTTTAATATGCTTATGTGCTCTGTGACTCCCCCAAAAGCAGACAGTATGCATAGACATTTGGGGGGATAGAACTTTTTTTTTTTTGTAGAGACAGTCTCACTTTGTTGCCCTTGGTAGAGTGCCGTGGCATCACACAGCTCACAGCAACCTCCAACTCCTGGGCTGAGGTGATTCTCTTGCCTCAGCCTCCTGAGTAGCTGGGACTACAGGCGCCTGCCACAACGCTCGGCTAGTTTTTTGTTGTTGTTGCAGTTTGGCTGGGGCAGGGTTTGAACCCGCCACCTTCGGTATATGGGGCCAGCGCCTTACCACCTGAACCACAGGCGCCTCCCGGGATAGAACCTTTTATGAGGGAGAATACTTATCTTCCAGGGCACCATGGAACACTCCAAAGGCATCAGGGGACTTTGCCTTATGCTGCCTCCTTCCAGCCACACGTGCCTGATGTCCACCTACCAGCCATGCCCCACCTCACCCACATTCTGAAGAGATCCCCATTTTGTTCAGGTTTTTCCACCTCTCCATTTCACATTGGAGTACTAGGCCTCAACCCTGTAATTTGCTTTTCCTGACGAGATAGAAGGGGAATCTGAAAACTTCTGGGAAAGGTTCCCTGCTCTCTCAAAGAGATACAGGAAGACCTTATCTGGACTTTCGCCCGCATTGTTATTTCGAGAAGCCATAGCTGAAACAATTGCAGCCTCTACGGAACTCCTCCGACCAACAGGTGAGGGCTCAAGAGAGAGAAAAGATGCATCCTAGATGACACTGTTGCACCACAGGTTAATTAAGCCTCGGTGCCCTGCCTTCCATAGCTCCTTGTCATGCAAGGGAATGGATTTTCTTACTACTTAAGTCACTGAGTGTATCCTATCTGATTGAACAACACACACATTTTAACTCAAGTATAATCTCCCTTGTGCTACTTAATTTCTCGTATGTTCTCTGAAGGCAGGGCTCTGAGCCTCTTTCCCTTGCCTACGTTAGGACAGGTGTCCCTGCTGAAGTTCCTGTGCACCCCCCCCAGCACCTTCCCATTGTTATTACTTGTTTAATGGTCTCTTTCCCACGGTTGCTGTGCCATGTGAGGGCAAGGCCTGGGCACCTGGCTCACCTTGTTTCCCTGGTGTCTAGCATAGGATCTGGCTCTAATAAACTGTTTAATAAATATTTACTGAATGAATAATGAACAAATGAATGGAACTTTTACCTCCTTGCAATCCCCAGCCCCTGAGCCACTTAGCACAGTGAATCTCTTTGCCTAGCAGCCTTGAGGGTCTAGGAAAAAGAACACAGACCTCCAGAAACCTAGTTGCCCCAGTGCTAGCCCCTCTGCTGACTCTGACAGCTGAGACTAGCCCCTCATGAGTGACCTATGACCTGAGTAGGGTGACTGGAGATTGGATCTTATATACCATGAGACCTAGGAAAAGCCACTGATCCAGGTCAAGGGGTCCAGAGATGCCTAAGCTATGTGTGCAACCTGTCATTTGGGTTCCCACATTGGAGCAGGGGTCAGCACTGACCCCTTATCTACCTCTTTGCCAATGCTAGCTGCAGGGGGGTCATGCTGGCCTGGAACAGCAGCCGCCCAAGCTTTGTGTGGAACCTATCATTTTAGCTCCCAGGTTGGAGCAGGAGTCAGTCCTGATCCCTTATCTACCTCTTTCCCATAGCCAGAGCTGCAGGGGATCATGCTGGCCTGGAATAGCGGCCGCCAATATAGGATAACATCTCTGGCCTGGGATCTAGAGATGTCACAATGTTGCAGGATAACATCTTTAGCCTGGGATCTGGGGATGTTGCAATGTGTATGACTAAGCAGTTTGCAAGCACTTCCTGTCCAGCCAGCCAGATGGCATCATAGCTGCCCTGTGCCTGCTCCCTGAGCAGTGGGCCATATATCCAGCCCAGGATAACCCCAGAGAGGGGAAACAGCACAGGGCCCTAAGTGAAGCAGCAGCTGGGGATCCCACCACAAGCAGGAAGCTGGTCTCCTTTTCTGAATCTCACCACTCCATCTACATGACAGGGAAAAGGACAGGCTACACCTGCCAAGAGGTCCCCTGACTTCTGGATTCCACAAACCAACACTATTAAAGAACTTCAGGGGACTAGCATAGTGTTGCCAACATCTTATTTTGCCTTTCTCTACTTGGATGTCATACTCTTTACCATCACTTCTGATTCTTGGTCCTCTGATGGGTCAACATTCCAAAACGTGATTTTTTCAAAACATAGAGTGTGTCAGCTCATGGGACACATTTGCCAGGTTCACTATGGCCTTGGGGCAACTGCCCCTCTTATTCATGCTGCTTCGAAAACTTCTTCTTCCCCCCTTTGCAGAAATGATCTCCCTTCACTGTTCAGCTCAGTCCCATGTCATTATCTGAAAGGAGCCTTTTCCTGCCTGGGGTGAAGCCTCTACCAAAGGCTCGGAAATCTGTGCACCTCCACCTTGTAGTATTTTTTTCTATCTGCAATTTGATGTTGCTTGTTTGATGAACTGATTAACGCAAACTCCATGTGGGTAGAGGCTGTATCTGTTTCATTTCCTACTATATCCCTAGAACCTAATTAATCCCGGGCTAGAATGCTGTGAGAACCAGACAAATATTTGTTGAATGAATAATCAATCACAAATGAGCTTTTCAATCCCCTAAAAGTAGAAAGGACATAAACTAAAAAATGAATATTAAATAGAAAGGTCTTAAAATGGAACATGTCACCTTCTGAAAAGTTCTCTCAGTGTTAAGTCCTCAGTTTTCTCATTTTGTTACAGCCTTGGGAAAATCAGGTCAAAGAGTGGCTTCCAAGAAGCAGAGTCCAGCTCTACCACTCAGAGAGTTGATGGTCAACACATTAAAAGATGTAGGAAGGAGGGAAGAGAGGGATGGTTTTGGCTCTTCTGGCCTTTTGCTACCAACAAGGAGGATTTACCAACATCTTCTTGCACAGAATCAGAGCCTGAAGTGTAACCATTAAAGAAGCTGCTTGGGAGCCCAGAGGGCCAGGGCTGCGGAGTGATCCCCAAGCTGAAACTCCATGGCCAGTTTCATACACGTGGCACCCATGGTTGCTCTCACCCTCTCTGCATTTCCAGGGCTGGGGTAGCTGGAACCCTGTGCCCCATGGCACTCACCTCCTGCCTTTGTGCACCCGGCTCAGGTCCACTGAGTCCCTGCTGAACACATCAAACTCGTCATTCTGGAAGATGTTGTGACGAGATGTCAGCAGAGGCGTTGGGTCTGGTTTCACCAGTCTAGGTGGAAGTGGGGACACAAAGGTCAACTTAAGGTCCTGCTAGCTGATGCCCACCTGTACCCCACTTCCCCACTGTTGTGTTGTTATCAGTGAGATTTTGCATTCTCCTTTAATAGCATACCTAGGACACAATCTAAAAACTTTTAAGGGGGAGACAAGGTTCTTCCCTACCCAGTCCCTGCCTGGGTATGCAGCCACACCTCACATGCAGCTCCCCTTCACTCCCTGAGTGCCATTTGTGCAGGTATTTTTTTTTTTTTTGTAGCGACAGAGTCTCACTGTATCACCCTCAGTAGACTGCAGTGGCATCACACAGCTCGCAGCAACCTCCAACTCCTGGGTTTAGGCGATTCCCTTGCCTCAGCTTCCCAAGTAGCTAGGACTATTTTTTTGTTGCAGTTTGGCCAGGGCTGGGTTTGAACCCACCATCCTCGGTATATGGGGCCAGTGCCCTGCCCAATGAGCCACAGGCGCCACCCTTCTCTCCATTTCTTAAAAGCTTGCCCCCTCATTTAAAGCTCACAACAGCCCTATGATCAGGCAGTCATAGATCACTCAACTACACTGTGACTCAGTGCCCTCATCTGTAAAATGGGATACAAAGAGGTTGAGGAGCTTGTCCAGAGGCAGAGGTAACTTTACTCATTCACTTGGTAAACATCATTTGTTCATAGAACAAAACACCCATCTAGGCACTGGTTCTTGCTGGCCTGTGGGTCCTTCAGGGCAGCACTGTGCCAAACTCTGAAAGGGAGGTGTGAAGGAAGCGAGAAGCTTCTGTCATCCTCTTTCAGGAATCCATTGGGAAGGTGGTAATGACAGAAGCTGGTCAGGAACTTAGGAGTACTGAAGGGGTCAGCAATCCTGTCATATCCTGTGTCTCTAATCATCCTCCCCACAAAGTGTAGAAAGGACGTCTAGTTGTGTATACTCCCTGCCCTGCATAAGATAAGGTGAGAGCCTCCTGGATAACCTAAAGTTTTTATGTTGCCCCAAAGATGGCATTAGTGATGGTTGGGAAACAACACCGTGGGAAAGAGAGAGCAAGCTGAGTCCTGGCCCCCCCCCCCTCCCCACAAGGCAGCTTGGACATGGGGAGCCTCTTCCCACCTGTCTCTCCCACCTGTCTAGGCCTCGGTCCAGCTGGCTGAGGGGCGGGGCCAGACGCTCCTCCAGGATGTTGTTGATCACCTGCTCCGGGTCATAGCAGTAGTGCTCTAGGCAGGCCAGGATGAAGCCCTCACCGAGGTCTGGCAGCAAGTCTTTCACTTGGGAGATGAGTGAGTCCAACTCCACACCACACACAG
>CAUYON010020006.1:0-11572 GCA_963573935.1 Arctocebus calabarensis
TTTTTTCTGTTTTCCATTTGCCTGGAATATAGATGACCATCCCTTCACTTTTAGTCTAAATTTATCTTTTAAGTAAGATGAGATTCTTGTATTCAGCAGATATCTGGCCTAAGTTTTTGTATCCAGTCAGCCAACCTGTGCCTCTTTAGAGGACAATTTAAACCATTCACATTAATTGAAAATATTGATAAATCTTTTAGAAAGTCTAGTGGACATTTTCATCACTGTGGAAGTTGGAATTTGATAAAAAGTTTCTGAATGAGTTTACTTTTGTGTTGGAGGATTACACTGGTCATTATGGAGAATAGGTCTGAGAATACCTGGAGAGCTGGTTTAGTTATAACAAATTTCTTCAACATGTGGATGTCATTAAAGTATTTAATTTCTCCATCATAAATGAAACTCAGCTTGGCTGGATACCAAATCCTGGGTTGATAGTTATTTTGTTTTAGGAGATTAAAACTCAAAGACCTTTCTCTTCTAGCTTGAAAGATTTGATAAGAGAGATCTGCAGTTATTCTAATATTCTTCCCCTTATAGGTTATGGATTTCTTGCATCTGGCTGCTTTCAAAATTTTCTCCTTCATATTAACTTTAGTGAAGTTAATTATGATCTGCCTGGGGGATGTCCTATTCACATTAAGTCATGCTGTGTTTCTGAAACTGTCTGCTATCTGAATATCAGAATCTGTTGGCATGACTGGAAAATTCTCTTTCATAATCTCATAAAGAAGAGACTCTGTGCCTTGTGACGCCACTTCATTGTTCTCAGGTATCCCTACAAGGTGAGTATTGGTTTTCTTTGAGTTATCCCAGAGATGTCTGAAAGAATGATCCGTTTTTGCCCTCCATTTCTCTTCCTCTTTGTAAGTGTGGGAGCATTCGAAAGCTTTGTATTCAATGTCAGAAATCCTTTCTTCTGCTTGCTCCATTCTGCTGCTGAGGGATTCTACTGTGTTTCTCAGATCTTTGAGGGCTGCAACTTCTTGTCTCAATGTGTCAAAAGTTTGGTCACTTGGTCTTTGAATTCCTTGACTTCTTGAGACAATTTTTGAAATGCACCCTGAATTTCTAAATCCAACTTTTCCTCTATTTTATTAATCTTGTTTGCAATCCAAATTCTGAATTCTATTTCTGACACCTCAGCCATCTGTTTTTGCATAGGATCGTCATTTGCATCTGCCAAATTGTTCCTTTGGGGAGTTGATCTACTCTGGTTGTTCATGTTTCCAGAGCTTTTCCACTGATTCCACCCCATGATTATTTTACACTGTTTGGCTGGATGAGTAGTTAAGGACAAGTTGGGTTGAGGGTTCTAGTAGTATTGATTGACCAGTCCTTTGCCTGAAAGCTGGGTCTGGTGTCTGTACCTTTTCCTGTAGAAGTTTGCCAAGGCCCCGTACAGTGCTACTGCTTGCAAAACTGGAGACCTTCTTGGTGTGGTGGGGTTAAGTGGCTCTGTCTTATTTTCAGCTGGTCTCTGTCTTACCCTAGAGAATCAGTTACTCTGGGTGAAGTCTGAGCTGTGGAGAAATACCAGCAGTTAAGTCACTGCACCCCCCCATAGGCAACAATTGGAAAAGGAAAATCAAACTTTCCACTGCCAGACATCCAGGGTACCACTTTGGAAAGTCCTTGGGTGATTGGCCCAGTTGAAGAGGTCCCAATCAATTGTCCCGGCCAGTACAGGCCTCAAATGGAAGAGTTGAAAAATCTCTGGCAACTAGATAGCAGGGGTCTGCTGGAAGCTCTAGTATAACTCGCTCCAGTGCTCTGTGAGCTCAGGAGCACCCCCCCCAGCAAGTAGATTAATCTGGGAAGGTTGATGCCTCCTTCCCCACCTTGCCCCTCTGTCACACCCAGTCAGTGGTAACCCCACAGGGTTGTGATCCAGTTTCCTCCAATGAGCAGATGCTTCAGAGGTTTGCACCTGCCTGGGTCACAAGGAGGTCTGTGGCTCCTCAGCCAGTCTGCCACTCTCTGTCACTGTTTGGCAGGGGGAAGTGAGGCCAAGAACCTGGATACTTGAAAGGGGCTGAGGCGATTCCCTCAGTTCCAGCCCTGTCCCTGATTGATGTTGCTGATAGAACAGAACAAGTTTGCAGAATTTGTTTCTTTCCCCTATGGATCAGATGTTGGGCTGCAAATGGGTCTGACTAAGTCTGTGAGTTCCAGCCCTTTGTCTCAGCTTTCATCCCCTGAGGGCCAGGTGCATCTGAAGCTGAGTAAAGCAGTTTCAATCCTGGGAATCGGCTCTCTCTACGTGTATTCTAATCCCTGAGCTCTGTCCTGGCATTACTGCCTCAGTTGGACCCCTCACTCCCGGGCCTGCCACCAGAGAAGCCACCTGGCTTCCCCCAGACACCCAGAGAGACTGGGAGTGTCTCCTCAAAACATCCCCAGGGGTGCAAGCCACACTGCCATTGTTCCCCCAGCTGCGGCTGCTGCTCTGCACCTCTGGGGACCACCTCTCCAGCTCGGCCTCCTCTTGGCTCACTTTCCTCTCACCACTCCCGAGCCAGAAAATCAGCACAGATCAGCAACAGTCTTCACCCTGTCCACAAACCTTGAGAAAATGTCCAAGAATCTGGACTTTGTGGGGGACAGGCCTAGACCTCAGGGTGAGAGTGAAGGGGAGTGCTGGGAGTTCAAAATTGCACGTAGAGAATATATACAATTTTATACAGTTTTATGCCTGACAGGAGAGTGCCATGGCACCCTAGTAGGGGAAGGAGGTCCAGTTTTTAGAGAATCTCTCCTGTCGGGTAGAGTGGGAGGACATCTGAACTCTGCTCGCTTGTTTGTATGGAGGTATGGAGTATACTGCAATCCGTTCTCATGGGGGGAGAGGACTCTTGTTCGCTTGGCAATGTTCTCTATACCTTTTGTTTGTGTCCTTGGGGTTGCAGGTCGCCCCAGCAGGGTTGATGTGTATTCTTCAATCTTGTCTTTTGGCTCAGATCCAAACCATTAGCTTTCTTGCTAAATTTCTGTCCTTCAACTCTCCTTCTGGATGGGAGCCTCTATGGAAAGCTGGCTACAGACTACCATCTTGGCTCCTCCCTCTGATTTTATTTATTTGGATCATCTATGTTTTTTTCTTATTCTTCATAAAGGTTTGTCTACTTTGTTTCATCTTTTCAAAAACCAACTTTTTGTTTGTTGATCTTTTGTATTGGTTTCTTAGTCAAATTTCATTTATTTCTGCTGTGATCTCTAGTATTTCTCTACTTTGGGTTTTTTTTGTTGTTGTTGTTCTTTATTTTCTCATTCATTGAGGTGCATAATTAGGTTGTTTACTTCAAATCTTTCTACTTTTGTGAAATAGATGTTTATTGGTACAAAATTCCCTCTTAGCATGGATTTTGTTGCATTCCATAGATTTTGGCATGCTTTGTTTCCATTTCATTTGTCTGAAGAAATTTTTTAATTTCCTTTAAAATTTCTTTATTGACACATTAGTCATTCAGGAGCATGTTTACTATTTTCCAAGGTTCTTCTTGTTATTGATTTTTCATTTTATTCCATGCAGTCAGAACAGAAAATTGATGTGATTTCTACTTTTTTGAATTTGTTGATATTTGTTCCATGTGCTGATGAAAAGAATGTGTATTCTTTAACAATTGGGTAAAATAGTCTGTGAATGTTGGTTAGGTCTATTTAGTCTAGGGTATGGTTTAACGCTGATGGAGAATGTTCCATGTGCTGATGAAAAGAATGTTTATTCTTTAACAATTGGGTAAAATAGTCTCTGAATGTTGTTAGTCCTATTTAGTCTAGGGTATGGTTTAACACTTATATTTCTTTGTTGATTTTTTTTAATTTTAATTTTTATTATTATTTTTTACACTGATTGCATTTGTTAGGTAACGTCCCTCTTACAATCGTGTTTTGCCCCCAAAAGGTGTGGCACACACCAAGACTCTTTGTTGATTTTCTGTTCATTTCTGAGAGTGGGATGTTAAAATCCCCTACTATTATTAATATATTGCAGTCCATCTCTCCCTTTAGATGTATTAATATTTATTTTATACACTTGGAAGCTCCTGTGTTAGGTTTATAGATATTTATAATTGTTAAACCCTCTTGCTGAATTGACCCTTTTATCATTAAATAGTGACTTTCTTTGTGTATTTTTAAAGGCTTTGATTTGTAGTTTATTTTATATGATATGAGTATAATTATTTCTGATCTCTTTTGGTTTCCAGTTGCATAGAATATCTTTTTTCACCTCTTCACTTTCCATCTATGTGTTTCTTTGCAGGTGAAGTGGGTTTTTTTATAGGCAGCATAGGTTTTATGTTTTTATTCATCCAATCATTTTATGCCTTTTAATTAGAATATTGAGTCCACTTATATTCAATGTTATTATTGATAAGTAAGGACATACTACTCCCATTTTGTTGCTTCTTTTCTGGTTGTCTTGTAAGTCCTCTCTTTCTTTCTTACTATTTTCCTTTGTTGTTAAGTAATTTTCTCTGATAGTATGTTTTAATCCATTCTTTTTCTTTTCAGCAAATCTATTATGGGCTTTTGCATTTTACTATAAGGCTCACAAAAACCATTTTATAGATATAACACATTATTTTAAAGAAATGACAACTTAGATCATAAAGAGAAGAATAGAACCAAAGGAAAAAATGAGAAAAACACATTTATTCTATCACCTCCACCTTTTGACTTATGTTGTTCCAACTTACATACTTTTATATTGTCTATCTTTTAACAGGTCTCTGTAGTTATTATTGTTTTTGATAGATTTGTCTTTTGAGCATCATACTAGAGTATGAGTGGTTTGTATACTATAGTCACAGTATTAGAGTATTCTGGGATGGTCCACATACTTAATTTTACCAGTGAGTTTGAAAACTTAATATGTTTTCTTTGTGCACATTTGTATTTTTTTCTTTTACATTTAAGAACTCCATTTAACATTTCTTGTAAATAAAATGGGGTTGTTGGTGGTGAATTTTCTCAGCTTTTGTTTATCTAAGAAAGACTTCATCTCTACTTTGTATTTGATGAAAAGCTTTACTGGATATAGTATACTTGGATGAAAAGGTTTTTAGTTTTATTTTATTTCATTTTTAGCACTTTGAAAATGCCAGGCCAACCCTCCCTCACTTACATGGTTTCCATTGAGAAATCTGTTGCCAGATGAATTAGAGATCCCTTATATGTTACTTGCTTCTTTTCTTTTGCTACTTTTAGTATCCTTTCTTTGTCCTTGATCTTTGAGAGTTTGATTATGTATTCCTTGGGTCTATTTTGGGTCAAATCTGTTTGGTACTCTCTGAAATTTCTGCACCTGGATATTTATGTGTTTCTCAAGTTTCAAAAAGTTTTATATTTTTTTTGAATAAGTTTTCATCCCTTGTTCTTGATTAACTCCCTCTAAAATACCAATAATTTTTAGATTCAGTCTTTTGGTCTTTGTTGCTATTCATTCTTTCTTCTCCTCTTATGTACTTTCAAATAGTCTTCCTTTAACTCTCTGATGCTTTCCTCACTTACTCTGTTCTGCTATGGAGAGCCTCTAATTATTTTTTGGTTCAGTAAATGTATTTCTCAATTCTGAGATTTCTATTTGATTTTTATTTTTACTATTTCAATCTCTTTGTTAAATGTCTCTGATAAATTTCTGAACTGCTTTTCTGTGTTATGTTGGAGATCACTGAGTTTCCTTAAAACTATTATCTTAAATTTTTTGTCAGAGAGTTCACCTATTGCTATCTCATTAGGGTCAGTCCCTGGTTTCTTGCTTAATTTGTTCGAAGAGGTCATGATTCCCTGTTTGCTATTGTTTCTTACAGATGTATGTATGTATGTATGTATGCATGCATGTACGTGGCTCTTCCTTGAAGAATTAATCATTTACTCTAGTCTTCTCTCTCTGGTTCTCTGGTGTGTTTTGGTTTTTATTGGATGTGTTTGCATAAAGATTTCTTGTAATTTACCTGTTGATTTCCTTTTTCTTTTCTCTGTTAGATTGCTGCCTCCTTTTTGGCACTAGATGGTGCCTTAAGCCCAGATTTACCTTAGTTCTAGTAAATAACCAGAGGGAAACCAGTTCCAAGTGAGGGAGGTTCCAAAGGGGTATCCCAGTAGTGTTGTTGCTGCCCAGCCAGGTTCATCTGCCTGCTGCCCAACAGAAAGCCAATGTCCTGAGACAGCAGAGTTGACAGCAGAGGAAGGGTTTTCTTGACTGCTGGAAAACAAAACATGGAAAGAGTCAGAAAATTCCAAATAAAAAGTTATAAAAATTAGTTCAGTCCCATGTATTTAATTTCTGCTCTGTTTGAGGTTTAGTTAGCAATACTCATGGATGTGTCAGTTTTCTTTCTTTCTTTTTTTTTAACAGACTTAATTCACTTTATTATTCTTGTATAAAAATCCTATGTTGTAGACATAGGTGGAGCCTGGGTCCTCTGCACGGAGACTCTGGTGTGAGTCTTGACAAGATCGTCAGTGAATTCCTGATAAGAAGACTTGGTGAACACTGTCTCTTTCTAGAGGTCAGCAGTGAGATAGTATAGGTCTTGGAAATGGCATCAAAAGTGGTGTTGGCAAAGTTGCCCAGGGTGGCAGTACAGCCCTTGGCTGAGGTGTAGCAGTCATTGATCCCAGCTATCATTAGCAGCTTCTTAGGCATGGTGCTGAGACAATGCTAGGTCCTGTAGGAGCAGGGATGAGACATATCAGCACAGAGCCACAGCAGCCTTCCAAGGAACAGTGTGGGGCTTGTGGACCTTGTTCCCCCAGTGGCCTCTCTGTGCTGGGACAATAGAGAGCTTGGTCAGGATGACAGCCCCTGTGATGGCAGTGGCTACTTCCTTGGAGCACCTAACACTCAAACTGACGATCAGCAGAAAGGAAGGGGCAGCGAGGGATGAGAGCAAGCAGAGCTGGCTCCAGCTGGGACAGAGAGCTGACATTTTCACTTTCAGACATTCAAAGTACCCTCCTAAATGAAATTGATAAGCCTGAACACAGGTCATAACTTAATCAAGGAAACAAGAGGTGTCTCTAAAGGGGTAAAAAAACAAACAAACAAACAAAAACAGTTTCCGGGCAGTGCCTGTGGCTCAGTGAGTGGGGCGCCAGTCCCATATACTGAAGGTTGCAGGTTCAAACCTGACTTCCACCAAACTGCAAAAAAAAAAAGCAAAAAAACAAAAACCAGTTTCTATGGGATCCAAAAAGTCATAAAAATGACATGGCTTAAAGAAAAGAGAATTTCACCAGCTATAAACTGGATCTGTCCCACATTTCTGTCCAGCCTTATTTCCAGCTTCTTGGCTAAGCATCTACACAAAGTACATAAAATCAAGTTGTGTGCTAGAGGAAAGAGAACGACAAGCCTGCCTTAAGCTACACAAACACAATTTCAGAACAGGCTCACTCCTGCCTGAGAATGGAACCAAGGACACTGAGATGAGAGGACCGAGCTTTAACCACTGGGCCACAAGGTAAATTGGCCTCTGCTTTCATTCCTACTGTGGTGTGTTCAAAGGATTTTTATCTCTGTTTTAAATCAGATACCTGTTCTTCGATTTCATCAAGAGAATTTTTAAGGCTAGCCATGAAGTTGTTAGATGTTCTTTTCAGTTCTGATCTTTTCATAAACACAAATGACTAAAAGAAAATAATACAAGAGGCACAAACACAGCCCTGCAAGGTGAATGGAGATGCTTCCCTTCTGCTGAGTGGTGCCTAAGATGACCCTCAAGGTGAATTTCACCACGATCTCAGAACATGCGGTCCCAGTGTTGTTGTACAGAGTCCCTTGATCCCTGTCCAGAAACCTTACTGTCCCAAAGCTATGCCCTGAGATACAGCAAGGGAGCTGTAGGGACACGAAAAGGGAGTCATGATCAAAGTAGCATGGATCTCACACACATGCACAGACATATGCATATGCACACACATACATGGACCTTACATACGTGTGCATGTACACACAGCTGTGGATCTCACATATGTGTGCATGTGCACAGACAGGTGGATCTCACACATATGCACACACAGAGACAGTCTCACACACCCAGCGATGTGGATCTCACACACATGCACATACACAGATGTGGGTCTCACACACACAGACACAGATCTCACACGTGCATCACACACAGAGATGCAGATCTCACACACAGATGTGGATTCACTCACATGCACACGCAGAGACACAGGTCTCACACACATGTGTGCACACACACACAGTTGTGGTCTTACACAAATGCACACACACACACAAACGGCCTTTCAAGGTGAGTCAAACCAAAATTTCAAAACTACAAGACATCTTCCCTACAATTACCTGATAGGGAAAAACTCCCTAAGATAAGACCCTTCCCATAATATAGGAATGGCTAAACACAATCAGGAGAGTGCCAAAGATGGATGGCTCCCAGTTCCAGAAACCACTTCTCTACTGTAAACAGATCCAAGCACCCTGGGTTGGCAGTGACCCACTGCACAGATCTCACTAAATGGCCTTCAGTCCTAGTGAACTGAGTGGCTGCCAGGGCCCATCTGTAAATCTGCCCCACCATCAAAAAACTGTCCAGCCATGGGCAGCTGGACAATGCCACAGTTTTGCCACCCAGCCAGGTTCATCTTCCCCACTGCCCAAGAGGAAACCAGCAGAGAAAGAGAAAGACACAGAGAAAAAGAAAAAGACAGAAAAAGAGTTTATTCCTCAAAGTACTAAGAGGGAAGGTGAGAGAGATTTCTCAAATCCACCTCCCCAAGAACAGGGAGACAGGGCTTTTAAAAACAGTTTGGTGGGCAGAGGGTTAGACAATCAGGGTCTGCTGATTGACTGGTTTCAGGGCAGAACCATCAGTCCCTTGGTATAGGCCACTTTCTCGGTGGGTCAGCCCAGCCACTGGAATACAGGAGTGGAAGGTACCTCAACAACTACCCGAGGTTCTGAACAGGTGATGTTACTGATAGAGCAAAGTTAATACTATATGACTACCAGCTGAGCCTTGAGTAGCAATTGTAGAGAAGGAAACGAAGGGACAGTGACTATTATCAAGTAAATAAGGGGACAGTGGCTGATCATTATTATTTCTGCTAAGCCTGTTCCTTCACGGAGTATTAGAGACCCTTACTCCAATTCTCACCTTGCACCCCTTTATCAACCTTGGCAAGGCCAGTCTCAGTGTGGGGAAGCTGGCTGGGGTTTGTGTCCAGGGGACGTATGGTGCAAACCTCTTGTAGCCCAGTACAGCTGAACAGCATTTCTGATTTGGTATCTGTTTTTGCCAAGTTGCAAAGCAAAGCCTCTAGAGGTGGAGGTGGTGATCCTGCCTCCCTCCTCTGTCTCTGGCTGCCCTCAAGCATCCATCTCTCTTCAGGTACCCTGGATATTTCCTGTGGGTTGATGAGGAGAGAACCAAAGATGGTGACAAAGTTTATTGTCCACCTTGATCTCATTTTTTCTCATGTAGAAATCATGAATTGAAGAGAATTTTTCCATGTGCTCGGTGCCGGACACATTGGAGGGAGGGGTGTTGCAGATATGGAAGTCCCATTCTCTTAGCATCTGCTCAGAGTTTTGTCACTTTTCTCTGGCCCTGGGAACTGTCTTGTCATCATGTGTGAATTCTGGGATACTTCTGGTGATAATCTCATTTGGTTTTGGTTTCCTGTTGAGGGGGGTAAAGCTTGCTTACTTCTATGCTACCATTTTGAAATCAAAACTCTTTTTCAATGCTACTGTTAGCATGTTTCTCTCTTGCTCAGAAAATCCCTCTGGGCCCTCCCTGTTGCCTGTAACTTGCAACTTTATGAAGCTTTCCATTTGGAAAGTCCAGGGTGGGAATTCTGCCCTGCCTGGAAAGCCACTATGAGCCTACAGAGGCTCGACAACTACTTTCTTTACCATACTTGAACATTCCTTCACTCCTGCCCAGTGACACCTAACATGTGTATGTCTGCCTCCGCTGTTAGACCACACCCGGCCCAGTGCCAGCCCAGAGAGGGCATTCACAAGGCCTGCCAAGTGACTACATCAAGTCACTCCTTCAACTGGCCTTCAAAGCCTGTTGTGATTTAGCATGAACTCACTTTTCAACTTTGTCTTCCATTTTAACTGGAAACTGTTTATCATGCCAAGCTGAACTATTAGGTATTCCTTGGGAAAGTCCCTCTAATTTCCAGGTCTGCCTTTTGTTTACCCTCCTTTCTGCTCCCTGAGTTCCTCCTGGGTCTTAAAGGCAAGCTTGTATCTCTCCCTCCACTGGCCCTGTGGGCCCCTGCCCTACTGCTGTCCCCCTCCCCTCTTGCCAAATGCTCATTGTCACCTGGTCTTGGCACTTTGTGCAAACAGCACCTTCCCTGAGAACCGCTCCCAGGTTTTCTAGCACACAAATTTACTTGTTCCCTTTTTGTGTCTATCACTGTTTTCTCAGTAACAGAGGGGCCAGGTCCTCGGTGCCTCTAACACACAGGGTCCTGCCTCACCTAATCAGTGAGTCCTCAATTTAAGGTTGCTGGAAAACGACCCAGGAAGATGGGGGAGCTTTTGCCTTCACTAAGTTCCAGGAGAGGCCAATATGAATCTTCCCTGGGATTTATTGTACCCCATGGTTGCATCAATGTACACAGCTATGATTTAATGAAAATAAAATAAAATAATAAAAATAAAAGACTTTCCTGCAAATGATTCAGGATCTTACTTTCAAAAACAAGCTCCCAAGTGCTCCCCGTTTACTGATGGGCAGTACACAGGGCCATGCCCTCTCTGCTTTCCTTTTCAACTTGCTTGCCCTTTCCATTTCTCAGTCAGGTCCTTGGTATCCCATGTCAAGGAAGATATAGTGAAATCACATGACAAGCACATGCTGTGCAGAGCACTCCACATGCCCTGAGCAGCTGCCTTGGGGCTGGCTTTCTGGGTGGAAAAGCCCCACAGCCGGGGCTCCCTGTGGGCTTTCATCCTGACCTTGACATACTGAGCTCTCTGACTCGCTTCTCTCGTTCTCTGCCTTTCCACAGGCTCCTGCAGTTTACCCTTCAAATATGCTTTCAATTTTCACACACTCGGTCTGCCTTCTGCCTCAAGCCACCATTCAGCTGCTTTCTGCTTTTTTGCTTGGGTTTTTTTTTTTTAATCTTCCATAATCCTTTATCTATTATTATTATTATTATTTTATTGAATCATAGCTGTGTACATTAATTCAATCATGGGGTACAGTGTGCGGGCTTCACATACAATCTGAGATATTTTTATCAACCTGATTGACATAACATTCATGAAATTTTCTCACTTACTATGTGAAAACATTTTTGATCCGTATTTAGAAGTTTTCTCCTGACCCATCAAATATGCACCACAAGTGTGATCTCACCCTTTATCCTCTCCCCCACCACCCTCTCCCTCCCCATCCCACCCTCTCCCCTTTCCCAGTCTTCTTGTGCAATGATTGGGTTGTAGCCTTCACTTGAAAGATATAAATTTGCTTCATATTAGGGGTGTATACATTGGATACTTTTTCTTCCATTCTAGAGATACTTTGCTAAGTCAATAATTAGTTTGAGGCATGAAAGCCAAAAGCTTTTTAAA